>VDFB02008085.1:0-99659 GCA_007258455.2 Sequoia sempervirens
AAACTAGTTCCAACTTTTAGAGCCATGAACAAGCATTCATAATTTCCCTCATTAGGATAATTAGATTCTTCATCATTAGATCACTATTGTCTCTTTCAATATAATAACTCTTCTTGAAAAATTTTCCTTTATGATACTTAGGTTTGTCATTTTCAAATTTGATTGGACATTTAGAAGCATAATGGCCTATCTTTCAACAATTAAAACATTTGAAGGGTAACTTACCTTTATATTTTCCAATGCCCTATTTCAATCTCCTTACAAAATTTTCTTCCACCCCATCAAGATCAACTATATCTAATTCATCATTCTTCTTTGCTTTGGATACTTTAAAGTCAATTTCTTTCTTTGTAGCATCTTCACCAAACTCTCTCAATTCATAATAAATTAAAGCACCAAACATCTAGTCTCTAGAATAATTATCCAAATTTTGAGCTTCCTCAATAGTAGAAACATTAGAACTATAAGTTTTAGGAAGAGTTCTTAATACCTTTTTCACCACTTCACTTTCTTCTATAGACCATTGATGGCATTGACAACATCATCCATTTTGACCATGTAGGCTATAATATCTTTATTTTTAGAAATCTTAGGGCTTAAAATTTGGCTTTGTAGTTCTACATCTTTGCTTGCTTGACTTTATCATCTCCTTTATAAATAATTTCCAACTTTTTCTAGACATCTTTAGCATATTTCAAACTTATCACCTTTCCAAGTTTAGAATCACAGAGGTCACTCAAAATAGCATTTCTTGCTTTATCATTTCTCTCATATTCCTTGATTTCATCATGACTTGTCGAACCAATAGCACACATAGTATATCCTTTTTCAACTAACTTCCATACACAAAATCCAAGAGAGACCAAAAAGGACACCATCCTGGCTTTCTAGTAAGTATAATTCGTTCCATCAAACATAGGAGCTTTGACACCCTTCTTGTGCACCATTCGAATCTACCTCAGTTAAGCTTTCTCCAAGGAACCACAACTCTGATACCAATTGTTAGATGCACAAGACTATTGAGACTGGGGTGAATTAGTTTCATACTTAAAACATTCAATCCCTCTTATGAGCCCATTTATTAGCTAGTTTTCTATTATCTTTATGTTGCTTATAAGACATTCCTAAGACAATTATTCCTACAATATGTCATCTTTTATGTCTATTATGAAAACCTTGAACTTGGTTAAAGTATATGGAAATGCAGTTATGATATGATGGGGTTGCTTGATATGTATGTGAATATTTATGAATTATAATTTATATATGTGTTTAATCATGGTAGTTAGTATTGTGTATGTGTTTTATGAACTAACCCCTTGCAGCCTAAGAAGATATTGTAGCCCGCATCAACTATAGAATGCAACCCGCAACCAAAGGAGTTCCTAGACAATGAAACAGGGGATGTTCTTGAATACATTGAACATAATAACCACAACATGGAGACACCTAATGGAGACAATCATGTATCATTATGGAAAACAATAAAGGCATTGAAGAAGGAGAACCATGTTATTATTAGGATTCCAACATAGTTGATTCTATGTTCCACATTTTAGTTCTATTATTGTAGATTTTTAATCCTATTTGGATTCTTATTTCTTTTTAGTTGCAGTTAGGATAACCAAATCTTAATTACACTTTGATATCTAGGAGAGTTGTAATTAATGATTTTAGTTTAGATTTGTGTTCTGAATAAACTCCCCCATGCATGTATATAGATAGTGGTTGAGTCTTTAGATAGGGAGTTAATTAATATTTCAGTCATGGATTTGAGTTATCAAACACTTTTTAGTTTTTTAGTTGTTATCACATAGACATGTTCATTGTTCAAACATGGTTTTTTCTGAATACAATCTTTGAGAAAGAATTCATGTGATATTTTGGAATGAGTAATGAATGATTTTGAGTTAATGTGATTGAGTTAATTTGATAATTTAGATTTGTTTTATTTTAAGTGGAGAAAACCACCTAAGCAAGGGCCACTTAGGTATTTCTCTTCACTATATTTATAGTTTCCTTATTTATGTTAAGTAGTTAATTTATAATTGCATATATAATAAGTTAAGATAGATTCTCATATCAAGTTATCAACAATTGTTGTTCATATTCATGATTGCATTCATTTAACTTGGAGTACTCCAGAGTGTAGAATAGGTTCAATTATTAGTTTTCAATTAGTTTCAACATTTTATCTATTAATAGTAGTTCAGTCACAAACTATGTTATAGGTACTCGTACTTGAAGCATCTTCTTTACTTCTTTCACTGTTGTGAGTTTTTATGATTTTGACACTAGTAGAATTTGGCAAATAAATGACTAGGTAACTAAAAAAATTAGCCACAACAACTAAAAATGACTAAATTCTACTCATTTTTTACAACTCAGCTATAAATGAGTAAACAAATGACTAATTTGATCATTGACTAAAAAATTATTTAGTCATAGAAAAAAAATGACTAAATAGTTATTCATCAAATCCAAAGTAGACAAAAAAAATTTAAAAATTTTTGGTCAATTATTGGCGTGATGTATTGGCACGATTATTCACGTTCAATGCATATTCATTCATCTCACTTAACCTCGCTTCATTCATTCATTGTAGACCTCGCTTCATTCGTTAGCCTGGCATGACGCATTTTGATTAGTTATAGCAGCTACTTGCATGGGCGATAAGGATTCAAAGAGGACCTAGAGACTTCTAAAAAGGCGGGAAAGGGCAAGGAATTCAGAGTTTGCTGCAATGAATTTGAATTCACCAAGGCCCTCTATAGCGAAATCGGATTTAGGGACGCCCTCTACAGCAAATTCAAAGGTAATTTGAAACCCTCATTACATTAAACAAAAATTTGAAACACGCATTACAATCTACTGCTCTTAATAATGCTCTTTACAATCTTGTCACTATTTTGCTTCATAATGTGCTAGAGCTAAATATAATAAAATTTGGGTGTCAGTGCCAAATTAGAATTTCCTCAAACAATTTTGATACATTTTCACTACAAGCGCAAATTGTCCTTGTGCAAAGTAAACATGTGCTATATTTACCCACACATTAGGCATCTAAACAAAGATGTTTCCTATTGCAGCTTCTTGTACCTATATAAAAATTTCCTTTGCAATATCAAATTGACCCCTTTCAGCTAGCACAATGGCTGCCTCATTTGTAGCATTAACATTTCCTAGTCTATGTGCCAACTCTTTACAATACAATTCTCTAGCCTTCTCGAGATGTTATGCCTCCACCTTTGGATCCCTCCTCTCATTGCAAAAAGCTACAAAATAATTCCAATTTCCAAGTGAAATGTCAACATAAGATTTCTTTGCATCTAATTCACTTTGTGTAGCTTTAATTGTTTCTTTGCTTTAAGCCAGTCATCTATTTTTAGTCCCATTTTTCCAAGCATAGATAAAGCATTTGATGAGTTTTTATCCACCTTAAGTGCATCCCAAATCAATTCTAGGCTTAGTTGGATCTCATTTTGAGCCTGATCCATGGCTACAAGATGTGGATATGCATCCACATAATCAAGAAACTTGAACAATATTAGCCTGTATAAAATATTTTCTTTTTCAATATCATGTAGTTGTTCAAACAACCTAGCAAGATTAAATAGTGTTCTAACTTTATCCCATGGTAACTCAAGTAAAAAACCACCTTCTTCTAGTCGATGGAAGAATTTCATATCCTTAAAGAGCACAAGAAAAACTGTACAATTAGCACTAGGGCTTTTATTTATGAATTCGACCCAAATGTCATTTCCTAATGCCTCCATAAAAGTTTGTTGAGCCAACTCTAGTTCATCATGCTCAAAATGAAGAACCCTGATGTTGTTTAAAAATTGAATGGGTACTTCTTCTCTGCTCTTCTCCAGAAGAGAATTTGGTGTCTTAAAAGAATCTAAGGTTGCATTGGGTTCTAATGATATTAATAACTCACCCATCTTGATAAATGCATGGGCATCAGGTGGATCTATGTGAGTTTCCTTTCTTAAAATTTCCAATGCCTTTTCTGCTAGCCCTTGTTGAGCATAAATATGGCCTACAACTTTTAAGCTCTCACAGTTCTTAGGGTGGACCTCCAAAACCTTTTCAAAATTTAAGAGAGAACTCTTAAGATCTCCTAGCTTCAATTGAACCTATCCACAAAATCTTGCAGCCTTTGGCTTTCCTTGACAAGTGGTGTCATAATCACCTTTACTATGATAAGATCTTGCAAGATTATAATATGAATGAGATTTCATAAGAGGGTGGTTAGTTGAAACAAGAGTTGTCTCAATCAACTGTTCCACAAGAAAATGTTACCCTACAGTGAAGAAAAAATGGTTTTCTAAATGATTCAATGTCCATTGCAGAGTACGGGTATAATTCAAAGGCTCTACACATCTTTTCCATTCCTTCATGAACACTACCTTTTTCACTAATTGTGAGAATCCTACAAGTAAAAAATGCACAAAACTGACCACATAGATTTATGTAGAGGTAGAACACCATTTCCTAATGCCTCCATAAAAGTTTGTTGAGCCAACTCTAGTTCATCACACTCAAAATGAAGAACCCGAATGTTGTTTAACAATTGAATGGGTACTTCTTCTTTGCTCTACTTCAAAAGAGACTTTGGTGTCTTAAGAGAATCTAAGGTTGCACTGGGATCTGATGATATTAATAACTCGCCCATCTTGATAAATGCATGGGCATCATGTGGATCTATGCGAGTTTCCTTTCTTAAAATTTCCAAAGCTCTACAACTTTTAAGCTCTCACAATTCTTAGGGTGGACCTCCAAAACCTTTTCAAAATTTGAGAGAGAACTCTTAAGATCTCCCAGCTTCAATTGAACCTTTCCACAAAATCTTGTGGCATCTAGCTTTCCTTGACTGATGCCATGTAGTAGTGGCCAGATGTGTCATAATCACCTTTACAATGGTAAGATTTTGCAAGATTATAATATGAATGAGATTTCATGAGAGGGTGGTTAGTTGAAACAAGAGCTATCTCAATCAATTGTTCCACAAGAAAATGTTGCTTTGTGAAGAAAAAATGGTTTGCTAAATGATTCAATGCCATTACACAATACAGGTATAATTGAAAGGCTCTACACATATTTTCCATTCCTTCATGAAAACTACCTTTTTCACTAATTGTTAGAATCCTACAATTAATAAGTGCACAAAACTGACCACAAATATTTTTCCCCATTTCAAACAACAAAATTGCCAAAAAAATGTGTTTAAAACCTACAAAAAAATGCAAATAAAATGATGTTGATTTTCATGCCAAAAAAAACCATGAGACCATAGCTTGTTGCTTACTATTATTCTTTGATAGATGTTTTCCAAGCATCCATAGCTTTTTTGAAATCACCTATTTTAGGATTTTAGCCATAGCAGCAAGGCAATGAACTGTTTGATAAAATTCTCTGGTAGACATGTATGAAAAATGTGGTAGCATAGAAAAGGCAATGAACTTTGGAAAAAATTCCTCTAAGAAATGTGGTCTCGTGGTGATGGAATTTCATGATGAATGCCATGACAAGTGAATTTTTTATGGATTGTCATGGCATTCCATCACCATGAGACCACATTTCTTTGAGGCATTTTTTCAACCAGTTCACTTCCTTTTCTATGCTATTACTTACTATTATGCTTTGATAGATTTTTTCCAAGCATCCTTAGCTTGTTCAAAAGCACTTGTTTTAGGCTTTTAGCCATAGCAACAAGGTAGTGAACTGTTTGATAAAATGCTTTGGTAGACATGTATGAAAAATGTGGTAGCATAGACAAGGCAGTGGAATTTTTGAAAAAATGCCTCAAAGAAATGTGGTCTCATGGAATGCCATGACAAGCAAATGCAATCAGCCACTGCTCCTAGTTATTAGTTATGAAATGTGAAGTAATTGCATAACTACTTAGGTTGAATTTGTAAAAACTATATTGTAATTGAAATTTTGTCATCTATCAACATCTAGTTATTAGTTATGCAATGTGAAGTAATACTTTGAGTTTGAAAGATGTGCAATGCAATGTAATCAACAATTTGAATATAAACTACAAAAATCTATTTTTTACAATTCATTAGTTAAACTCTCTACTTTATTTTCTCTTTATAGCTCTATTGCTATGGAAATTCCTTTCAATTACAAAAATAGTTTTTGTCTCTTAGTGTACAATATTTTGTCACTATGTGTAGAACATTACAAATGGATCAATGTTGAAGGTTGAAATACCATGCATTTGATGAGAGAATAGCTAATGAGAGTGACATAAACAAATATCCATATCCATGTAATGGTTGTCTTGGTGGAAAGGTGAAAAAAAGAAGTCATATTTATTGACATATGATAAGATATGGGAATAGTGGTATAAGCCCTTGGAATGTCAATTATTATGAAGATATGATAGAATGACAGAGTGTGAGAGATGAAGAGACAAAAAACATAGATGAAGTGGCACCAAACATAGATGAAGAGTCCACAATGTTAGACGAAGGGTTTGAAGTTGATAAATGTTGAATGAGGGTCTAAACGATGATTGGGCCAAGTTGATGGAGGATGCTTCAAAGCCTTTGTATGCTAATTGCAGGTTAAGTCATTTGACAACAATCCTTCAAATTCTTAACTTGCAAGTGGTGTTTGGTTAGACAAATGAGAGTATAGATCAGTTATTGGCATTATTAAGTTCATTGTTACCACTTGACTCCACATTGCCAACAAAACAAAGTCAATGTAGAAAGGAAATCACTAAGCTAGGCTTAGGGTATGAAAACATCCACACATGTGTGAATGGTTGTGTATTATTTCATAAGAATCTTGCAAGTGAGAGTGAATGTCCTCTAAAAATGTTGCAATTATTTTTAAAAATTAAATAAAAATTTATAAAATAAACCAGACAACAATTTCTTTCAAAATCAAATAGAAATCTATAAAAAATTGCTTCAATTTATTTTAAAATTTCATAGAAATTTACCAAAAAAATAGTAATTTCTTGTTAAATTGAAGGAATTATAATATATATATATATATATATATATATATATATATATATATATATAATAATTCCTTCTAGAATTGACTATAAATTTGCATAAAAAATTATTTTTTAAAGTTTTTGTCATGTCATACATGATAAGTAAAATAAATAAGAAATTATATTTATATTGTTGTAAGGTGTTTTCATAGAGAAAATCTGACAACTATAATAGAAATAGGTACATGTTCTAAAAAGAAATAAGTAGCCATTTACAAATGTGTAACTTTTTCTTCTTAGAATGTATACATGTTAATTTTTAGAGTACGTGCATGTTTTATAGTTTTTTGTAAAATTTAAAATTTTACACCCACACTTTTTCTTTAGTTTTAGGCTCAAAATAGGCTTGAAAGTATGACCTTTAGCCTTAGAACTACAAGTACAATTTCATTAAACCAACAAGATTAATTAAACTAACTTTAACAATTTATGACTAACAAACTATGTTTTATACCTCCATGTTTGAATTGTTGGATATGGCTTGGTCGAGTGCCACATGCACCTTTAAGCTTGCTAAGCGGGCATTACAGGAATTTAATAAGGTCAATATCAAGATAAGGGGCTTGAAGAAGAACATGAAAAATCAATAGAAGATCTCTTCTTCAGATCTTCTCATTGAGAGGCTAGTTGACTTGGAATGTTCCTTCTCTGATTTTAAAGCCCAATGTGAGAGCCACCTTGGAAAAAAGGAGGGAAGGATAAAGGAAACAAGTGAGGATATTAGGAAGTTACTGCAGGAAAGCCATAGCTCGGTTAAAAATAGTGTGGGGTTCCTAAAGGTTCTATTTGGTAAGATTAGTCAACTTAGGGAGGATCAAATGTATTTTGCAGATATGTTGGAGAATGACCAGACCTCTAAAGGTAAGGGAAAGAAGACCACTAAAGATGAGGCTAAAGGCCTGTGTACTCGTACAAGGGGTAACCTTAGGAAGTTCTTCGAGGAAGAGAAGAAAGAGCTAATGGACATGGTGAACCTACACTACAACCAGGAGATCGAGGTGGCCAACACCTTGAAAAATATGAAATAGATTTGGTGTTTTTGTTATTTTTTTCTATTTTTGTTGTTCTTTTGCTGGGTTGTTGTTTTTTGGCTATTGGTTTACTGTTGGCTGATGCTTAAGCTTTAATGTGTTATTTTGTTTTAGCAACATTTTGGTCTATTAAAGTATTGTAAAGGGTTTTGGGTCCCTTCAAAACCTGTTTTTCCAATATAATCAAAACAAACTATGTTTTAATTTTTAAATGAATTAAAACCTATTAAAAAATGATAATGTCTAGTTTTTAAATATCTATTTCTTTAGTGTTGAACATATTTTTATATTTATTAATTAATTTTTAAATAGGAAGCCTCATAAACTTGAAATGGCATATGCTACTATTTTTAATTACTTTTAAGTTTGAGATTTAAAAATTATGTCTAATCAATTTAGATATCATTCTCTACATGATTAAAAAAATCATGTTACAATTTTAGTTCAAATTATGTTGGTCATACATGAGAGGTCTAAAAAACACATTAATCCCAATAAAAATAAATAAAAATTATTTATTAAAAAATATAAAAATTATTCTAACTAAACTTAAACATCATATTCATCTTTTTCCAAAAGGATTTATATATACTTTCATTTACTACTTATTTTGCTAGTTGTACACGCACATGGTTTGGCCTATAACACAATTCTTAAAAAATGTCTCTTTTGTACATCTCATACTAAACCAATTGTTATCATCTAGATATAAGAATAAATTATATATTTAAAAATTAGCAGCAAAATCTTATACTTCATATTTTTATATCATGCTAATATTGTATATATAAATTTATGCTTCAAATTCTTCAAATTTTTATCAATTATGAAAAAATTCAATCTTTAGGAAAAAATATCTCCACCTTTTTTTTTTGCTAGAAATACTTCTTGCATTTACTCATTACATGATTCCCTTTAAAAAAAATATCTTGTATATCAAAAGTTGTTTAGTTACAATAAAATTTCCTAAGTCTTAATCCACTATATTAAGTCAAAATGATATATTTTACTAGAATGCAAAATATGTTTAAAGCATTAAACTTTTAAAAAATATGAAACTAAAAAAGAGCTCATATGAGGAAAAATAAACCATAAGCAGTCTTGGAAATAAATAATTTGTAGTGTCCCTCCATCTGTGTTGTCATGTGTTACTTTTGTCTCGCTGTGAAGTTGGGTATTGTATGATATGTTGTTAAGTTGATTTGGTTAGTTTGATTTGAGTTTTGATTGATCATTATATCACAATAAAATTGTCAATTGATATAGGTATAGTAGTGATTAAACATGGTTATGGCATTATAATCAAATCTAGTGGGAGGTTATAATTTAAAATAGTAAGAAATAAACAATATGATAACTAAATTATTATGAAATGTGCTAATATGTTAGTTGTTTTGGAAGATCTAAACGGAGAAAAGGTTGAAACGATTTTGTAACTGTCTTGCATGAGTAAATGCGATACTTATTGAAGTTTCTGTAACTGAAAGGAAGTTACACAAAGTTGTAGCAAAAATTTAGTATTCTCTCAATGTTACTGGGGGTGTTGTTCGAAGTTTGCGGAGATGTCTTTGGAAACAGGCATTCCGTGTAACAGAAAGGGAATTATGGCAATCGGTTTTAAAAAAAAGATATAGCATGTCGAATTGGAGTGAGAGTCTTCTCCTTAATTTTTGGTTGCGGTTTCCTTGCATGGAGGAAGGACTTTTAGTTGGTTACCAATCATATTTGTTGAATGTTAATGCGCATAAGGGAATCGTCATAATTTATCTTGGTGTGGGAGCATGTTTTTAGGGGGCTTAACTTGTTGTAATACAGTTTTCTCTCCTTGCATGTCAGTACCGATAGGGGGGCTTTGAGTTGAGAAAATGGCCGAAGTTGTAACAGTAACTTTGAATAACGGTTCCAAGATGCCTGTAATAGGCTTCGGTTTGGCAGCAGACAATATCATAATAACCTAGGGCTCTACACCACTTGACCATGTTAAGGCCTCAGTGCTTGCAGCCATTCAATAAGGCATTCATGTGCTTAGGTTGGTTATTGAGCATTTGATACTGCAAACCTGTACCTCACAGAAGGCGTATTGGAAGAGTCTTCACCTTTTGTTCTATTACTGAGGAAGTAGTAGGAGGTCATGGATTCAAGAACCAATGATTCCTCTATGTGAAAGGTGGAAAGAGTCAATGAGAATCTGAGAAGAGAATCATTGAAGACTGAGGAAATTTATATCAGCCTCTTCGACAAAACCACTTCGTCCGACCATTGTATCTTGAGGTATTTTTCTCTAGATCTTGTGAAGTCTCTTTAGTCTCGTGTTTGCATGCATGTCTAATAAGCATTGATAGGATGTGCATGCTTTGTTTCTCAATCCTTTGCAAATATCATTTAAATGAGTCCATCAGATAGCTACATATCAGCGAAGGAATGACCACTAAAAGCTAAGATTTGTTATCAACTATCAATGAGGATTGTCGACCTAATTGCATGTCTCTTGCTTCTCCTTAATTAGTGCTCGCTAACTCTGCATGATGTTACTCTAGAAGTTTTTCAGTTAATTGCAACGGTAGGTCTATCAAGGTAAACATTATTTAAGAAAGTTCTTCTAGATATGTCATATACTCGCTCTTTTGGCATAAGTTATCGACTGCTCTTCATGTGCCTGTATTCTTCTTGCTTCTATCCTATTCATTGAATTTAAGTCATTTGGAATTAGTGTATGTAAAACATAGTGAAATTGGCCTTGTAATTAAAAAAAAAACTATAGTTAGATGGACGTTTAAATTAGTTCCCTGATTCCATTCTCAACCTGTTACGGCAGCAACTCTTGAACATGATAGGATGTATAGATTTTAAATGACCTCCCTGATTCTATCGAAACCTCTCATAGTGCAGTACTTGAACATAATAGGAAGCTTAAAGGTTTAAATATCTCCCTGATTTTATTGTCAATCTGTCTCAGCCGCACATTTGAACTTAATAGAATGATGTAAAGGTTTTAAATAATCTCTCTGATTTCAATATCAACTAGACACAGCCACAACACTTGAACATAAAAAGGAAGTTTAAAAGTTTAAATAACTTGCTTGATTCTGTTGACAATCTATCGTAGTTGCAGCACTTGAAAATAAAATATTGTCAATGTCTAAGTTAATATGTAGCTTTCCATCGATCACAGTGAAGTTTAAATTCCAACCATCAAACTTGAGCATGTCTCTGGAAACTCTCCACCAAACTGAAATGCATCAAGTTCTATAAATAAAAAGTTGTACATTATTTCTCCTTCTCTTAAGTCGTGTATTTGTACCTCAACTTTCTCCTGCCCTACAGTCTTGGGGATAACAGTTGGGATTTGACAATAATAAACGCATGAAGAGGGCAGTATATCCAAATTCCAATATTCACCTTCTAATATACTTGGCAACCTGTCACAGTTACAAAATTTAGAGTAGAGGTAGTGTACAGAATTAAATAACCTCCCTGAAACCATTGGCAACCCGTCACAACTGCAACTATTAGACTTGCAAAGGTGTAGTAAATTAAATAATCTCTCTCTGCAACCATTGACAAACTATCTCTGCTGCAACGTATAGAATTTGGAGGGTATTTAAGGTTAATTAATGTCCATGTAACCGTTTGCATCCTGTCACAACAGCAACACTTAAACATAGAAGACTGTAGAGGCATAAATAGCCTTCCTGTTTCATTGGAAACCTAACACATCTGTTGTACTTGAAAATAGAATGTTGTATAGATTTAAATAAATTCTCTGATTCTATTTGCAACCTGTCACAGCAGTGCACTTGAACATGGAAATGGTAGGGTATTAAAGATGTCGTGTTGAAGATTTGTTCTCTCTCTTTTAACCTATTTATCTTATCTTTGGCCTAATCCTTGATCAAACGAACTTTCAATCTTGCTGGCAAAGAAGTACTCTGACAAAGATTCTAACACAATGTTGAGCAAAACCTTAGGCATAAAGGAGAGACATACTTGTAATTAGATTAAATGAAAGATTAGCACATAGAATAAATGATTTAATCTTTCATTGTCTAATAGAGAGATGACTTAGATGTGTGAATTTTAGAGTTGTGAAAAGAGGTGGAAGGAAGGTGAATTATATATATGTATTTTACATTTTCATAGTTGTTTACGTATAGATCAGAGTGATATAAACATTTTAGAATAATTTGGAAATCAGTAGATTGGAAATGAAAGATGATTAATTCACTACTAGATAAATTGTAGGATTTAATAAAGGAAATTATATTACTTTGCAAGATGGAATATAGCTACTTAAGGTGGCCTTGATTAATTACATGATGGTAGGCTTAAAATAATGTAGAGTATGACCCTTAAACAAGTTATTATACTAACTTGGAAACATGTTTCCTAAATGCCCTCCATTTCAGATCTCATTGATCTAATGTAATGTTTTCTTTTGAGTTTGCAAATGTCTTCATATTTTGGTTAATGAGTTTGTTTGAACATGATAAGTCACATGGTCTTCTTTTAATGTTTGATGAGTTGCGAGTGTACCCACACTCTCATTTCATTGATAATTCCTATACTTGAGCTGCATACGATCATATTAGGGTTGTTAGCTAGAGAATGTTAATAGTACCTTGTAATGTAATAATGATTGTAGTAGTTTTGAAATGTGATTCTCTTGATGTCTTAGTGAACTCTAGTTGATTTCAATGGTGCCTTGTTGATTGGTCTCTGTCTCAGGATAAATTTGTTATTATTGGGATTCTGTGTTGGTTGGTTAATTTTGATGGTTTTGTTCAGATGTGACTTCCTCTTGAGTTAATCTTGGTTTTGAGGGGATTTTATCCTTTTAATTTGTGTTGGAACTTATTTGGAATCTCGTATTGTGTTGGCTTACCCTCATTTGTGAGTTTTTGGATAGTCGCTTTTTTGGGTTCCTGAGGAAGGGAGAATGTGGTTTCATAATTGGTTCCCATGTTGACTCTTGTGGACTATGGTCTTTATGTTTGGATTTACTTGGTGGGTATTAGCCTTGCATGTGGATGTTGTGTTACTATGGATTCTTTGCATGGGATGGTACATACCTTATTTTTTTGTTTTACTGAGTTGGTCTTATTATTTTGTGCTAGTGACTTACCCCATTGAGATAGTAGAATTTTGGTTGCGAGTAGGGAGAGTGGCTTCTAATGGGGGCCGGGACCCGGAAGAGGTCCCAGGGTAACTCATTGGAGGTTTATTAATCAAGTGAAAACATTAATAATTAATGAGGGGTTTTGAGTATAATCACACTTTGACAAGATATAAGTGAATGCCTCACTCATGACTCAAGTGCTTGTATGGGCTTGAGATGAGTTGAGAAGGCCTGGAATGGAAAAATCATTGTCTTGTCCTTATGAAAGATAATCGATGCCGCATTGAAATGCATGTGGGGCCGGGTTTCGTAAGAGGTCACCAGGGTAACCCAAGTTGGGGGCCGGGGCCTAGGAAGATTCGCCAGGGTAACCCATGCAACATTGCGATGACACTCTTCCTTAAACAACCAAGTATGCTTTGTTTCCCTCTATGATATTCTTGAGTCTTTAGAAGCACATGTTGGCATTTGTAAGTTGATGCTTTATTAGTTATTCCTTATGATGGGCACATCTTGTGTTGGTTATATCTTGTGCTGAGATTGCTTTATGTTATTGTGGATCTTATTGTGAAGTCTTGTATCCTTGTTTTGTATGATGGTTTAGTTGGGGTTCCTTCTTGTCATCTCTTAGCACAGGAGTTGGGCCTTCGGGTCCACGTGGTTGGGTGGAACATGCTATGCACCCCATTGGGTCCCCAGTTGTCGATCGAGAAGTGCAAAATTGTACCTTGCAGTGACTCCTAAGTTGTACCAGAGTTGGATCCAGTATTGCAGCTTTGTACTCCTTCATTTCAAATGTATCATTCTATTTTATTGTATCTTCCCCATTCATGTTGGGAAGCGGCATTGTAATATTGTAACCCTTGATTAATGTGTTAACCATGCTCATGTTATCTTATGATTACTGGTGTATACTACCTTTCATGTGATGTAATTATGTTGTTGTGAAAAGTAATGCAGTCATGTAAACCCGAGGGATTTGTTATATGTAGTTCATGTTTAGTTTTCATTTCATATGGTATATGAATATTATGATGTATGTAAGTACTTTAAAAAAAATTTGGTGCCATAAATGTTAGATGTATTGCATCCTTAGGGGTTGCTTGGCGGGGCATTACATAATTACTCAAATAAACCATAAGCAGTCTTGGAAATAAATAATTACTCAATAGTAATTTGATAAATCTCTAAATTTAAACATTGGGTACACAAATCCCAAAAGATAATATTACCACAATGTAGTTGAAAATTCAAAAAACATTTGACCCTTATCAAAATCCAAATGAGTGAGAATTATCCAAATCAAGATGTAAATCCCTATAGGGAAGGAGAACTCAAGCAAATAATGACATCACCATGAATTTCATGTTGACATGAGTATATATGGATGAATAAAATGTCATTGTACCTAAATGTTAAATTTTGGCATGCTACTATACAAACTTTGATGTGCCATATTATGGATAGTGGGTTGTTACTATATAGATCTTCACATTTTAAGTGCTAACTAGGTAGGTTAAGCATGTACTGATGTGGATGCTAAATATTTATGTGTGATGCAATAAATGATATGGAAAAATGGATGGAAATCATATTCACTATGTGGCATGGAATATTCGTAAAGAATATTGTCTATCGCTAGAATTAGAATATTCTCATAAACATTTTATTGACATATATTAGGTGAAGTTGGGGTTGTGTGATAATAGTGTTGTGTTGATACGATGATAGTAATGATGCTTAGGCTAAGTGAAAGCAACACTCAAACAATACTTTATTTTTATCAATTTTGTGTCTTCAATGACCTAAACCTAAGAAATAAATTTGGGAATCCTATTGAAGTTATTTGATTTGTATGATTTTATGGGCATAAAATTTGGGTTTTGAGGTTTTCTAAAGTAATGGTGAGCTTAAAATTACTCTATAATGCTTCTAAACAAAATTATATGCAATAAATTTCAAATTACAAGCAGCCTTCAACCCCTATTAGTTTGGCCTTTAGATGTCTAATTTAGATGAAACAAAAAGCAAAACTAAATTTCTCAAATGTTCAAACCATAATTGTTCACTTTTTCTCTCCTACTCGCTTCCTATAGAAGGTGGCTTCAATACAATCTATTAACAAAATTAACACCCTAATCCAAGAAAATAAGTTTTCTTACAAAAATAAGTAAATTTAGCTTAATTTAATGTACTTTGACACCATGCGTGATATATGGAATGTGATAAAATAATTATAATGAAAAAATTAGATTCAAATTATAACGACCTAATTCTTAAATTTAAATACTTATAGATATGAAAATGAATAAAGTATAATTCTATTTTTCAACCATGTACAAACAAAGCATGCATTAATGAAAATTAATTACATTTTATATAAAATACAAGAGGATATGAGACAATTTTTCTCTTAAATATAGTATAATATTTCAAAGTCTATCTAAAAAATAAGATAAAAAGTATTTTCCTAAAATCCTATCAAGAGAAAATAAGAAATAAAGAAAACTACTCCTATAATGATTCAAACAAAATATCTAGAAATAAATTAAATACCATATATTATATCCACTTAAGAATAATATAAAATAGGATTTAATAATTTATTATTTACTCTAACAACAACCAAAATATCAATTATGAAGATATAGTTCACTAGATGAATATGTAAAATTATATAAAGGGGTGTAAAAAATTGAAAGGATTCTTATTTTGAAGTGGTCATCATTAAAAATATGAATGGTGTTATCTTATATCACAAGGCTAATAATCAAAATTAAGGGTCCTATCATGGAATGGCCAAGGTTCCTCATAGAGAAAAGATCCTCAACTAAGTCTAGTACTATTGACAGATTTCTAAAAAATATGCGATGAAAGTTGAATTTCCAACATCAAAGGGTTGGAAATAATATATATTTATGTTATAGATATTTTGGAATTAACATTGTAAGTATTTTATAATGTAGAGAAATTATACAATTAGTTTCCAAATCTCTTCAACAAATTTTCATGGATTGTGGAAAAATAAGAGTAACTAATAATAAATTTGTTTGTAATGAAATATATAGAGTTAAATGATCAGGGAAGAATTTATATTCTTTCTCGAGAATAAATTCAAACTATTTTGTTCAATCCAAACAAAAGTGATATAACTACCAATTTGTGTCAAGTTTATATTTAATAGAAAAGATAAGTCAATATTTTTCACCTTACTAGACCATGTAGATGATAGATGTGTTCTCATAAATCACTACGAATGAAATATAGTTCAATAAATACTAACCTAAAATAACACAATTTAATCATGATAAATCATTTGGATATGATTTAATAGACAACAAAAATACCAATTACATAAAATTGAATGAGCAAGGGATATTTGTAATGAACAATTATACATAAGGTACAACAATAGTTAAAGGTTTTGCAAATAAGGTTTCAAGCTAAATGGAATTTATTATTGGGAAAATTTATAATTAAGTACATGTTTGATTTTTATTAGTACTGAACAAAATGGAAATAGAGGTTCCACCTTTTGGGAGATGGAATTGGACCTATTTCACACTTCAATTCATTAGGAAACTAGATCCCTCTACCAAGTGACTCGATTGAGGTATGGCTAGTGGATTCCTTGGATAATTGGATGGGGGTTCACAATTAAATGAAGCTTCAAAAGGGAGAAATGCAAACACTTATGCAAACTTAGTATGAAACCTAGAAAATTGAAAGCATGAAATCAAACTGATAAACTAAATGGAACAAAAAAGTACTTGGATGAATGGAGATGCCAAGACAAGATTCACAAACTCTGAAAATTGTTGTCAAGGTTTGTAGCAGGACTAATATGCTAGGTAGGGCGTATGAGTCCTACTCTAGGTTTTTTAGGGAAGAATTTAGAATTCTTCTATTAACTGTCAAGATCTATTGAACGGTGATAAAAAATTGTCTCGGGACTAATACACCAAGTTGGGCGATTTAGTCCACCTATAGGTTCTTTTGAGTATCTTTCTGAATCCTCTGAACCCAGGTCCAACACTGTTGAATTCTATTGAAAGGTTATATTAGGGACAAAATCGCTAGGTTGGGAAAATGAGTCCAGTTCACCTAAATTTGCAAAACACACATCACAAGAGAAAGAAAAATATTGTTTTTTTAGAGGATGGGGGTTTTCCTTGGTCAAACCCCTTTTGGTAATTAAACCTTGAATGAAATGAAATAGCATGAAGGAATGATGAATGAATAAATGCAATGTTCCAACTCACCAAACCCTTGAAATGAAGGTTGAAAACTTGTGTGAAATGGCTAGCATGAATGTGGATCTTGACTCTTGATTGAATGCTTGAAGATTTGTCTTGAATGATTGCTTGAATCATGAAACCTAGATCACAAATGTTAGCTAAAAAACACACATGATGCATGAATACTTTGACAGGATGCTTTAATATTGAATATTGCTCCAAATGCTTGATAACTTGCTCTTGAATGCTCTTGATCTCATAAACTTGCTAGGATACTTGGATACTTGAAAGCTCTAGGTCTTAGATAAAATTTCCAAGTGAAATAATGATTTGAAACCTTAGTTTTATAGGCATCCTATCTAATTTACAATTTATTAGATCCCAAATGCCAACATTTGCAAAATTTGAAATAAAAACTTTGATTTCCTACTTAAAACCCTAAAAAGGCCCCAAACGGGACTAACATGCCAAGGGTGGTGTATAGGTCCCACCTAGGGGGACTAATATGCCTAGGGTGGCATATTAGTCCCACCCTAAGTTTTTAGGGTGAGAGAATGTCAAGGGTTTAGAATATTAAATGCATTTATTGAACTAATTAGGATTTAAATTGAAATAAGCTTTGGGGTACATAATAAAGGGTCTTAGGGGCCTATTAATGATGATTTAAAGGACATGAATGCAAGGGTACTAAAATAGGTCCAAGCGGTGTGTGAAATTGTGCTATCTTCAAGAAGGGAGTACAATTTTTGACACTACAAGTACTATTATGGATGACCTCCCAAGAAGTCCTAGTGCTTCACTAGATTATGAACAAAACATAGATGTAATGTGTTATAATTGGACTATTCATGGACATGAGATGTGGATTCTTGTGAATCACAAGTAACATATAGATGAAAAAAAAGCATTTTATTAACATTAGAAGTGATAAAAAAATATTAGAGTTCAAATAATTTTAATACTCAAACAACATTAAAATAATCTTTCTTTCTCCAAATTCAATTGTCTAACTCATCCACTATGAATTGGTGAAGAAAAAAATGTTCTAGTCTATAAATTTTCTATAACTTCTAAGGACTACACTAAAAACTTTACTAAAACATTCAAATTTATGTTTTTCAAAGGTCATGAGTTGGTCTTATGATTTTTTTTAAAGTATCTATCCAAGTCTCATCTATCTATTTATGTGTATGGAAATGGTAGAAAAACTAGAGATTGTAGAATCCACTTGATTTCTTCATTAAAGGGACTAAAAAATTTAATAATGGGGCATAATATTAGGATAAAATATGAAATTGACTTTGATCATCAACTAGACTCTTATCATAAACTTATCTTCATAGCATTCGATGGCAATAACTCTACTAGATAGTAATAATAAATCTATAAAGATTTTATTGAAAAAAAAGGATCCATAATCTTTCTTCATAAGCCTCTATAATACTTTCCACATTCCTCACTTTTTTTTTTGGTTAGTGTTGATGTTTTTAATATCTTCACCTTCAAGATAACTAATTACATTAATATATTCTTTCATAAAATATCTAATCATAACCATTGTAAAAAAGTGAAAATCCTCTAATTTTAATAAGAGTGAAAGTCCAAATATTTGTCACTTATATAAAAAAACCAACCAACACTAATTTAACTTTTTAACTTACATCACAACAAAGTGACATATATGTTTTGAATTTTGAAATGATGTTAATTAATAAAATATATATTTTTTAGTATATTTTATGTTTGTATTTTTTAAAAATTAAAAAATTATTTGAATATATTTTTTCATAAATGGACACTATAATTTAGTTATTGATAAAATACTAAAAAATCTGGTTAAGTTGGACATCATTCTTTATATAGTAATTTTTAAAATTTATTTATAACTTAAAATTTTAATACATGGACTATTTTTTTCCATTTAGATAAAAAAATTAAAAATTTATGTGTGTTGAAAGTAGATTTGTTTTGACAGAATGTCACTTTTTTTATTAAGTATTTATCTAGAATATCAAAAACTTATATTGTCTTGGCATGCAACCTCTTCTCTAGTGCATTATATTTTTTTCAGTTTTTTTATAAACTTTAGTATTTTCTCTTGACAAGATATGGTGTTGATGACCTACTTTTAATAAAAATTAAAAAATATATATAAACCAAAAAAAAACTATTTATAAATTATATTTTTGAAAAATACCATTATGAATCTACAAAATGATATTTTTATATTGTAAAAAAATATTATTTGCATAAATAGAAGTTGTGAAAATACTATTTTTCAAATAATTTTATTTTTTAGTAAATTCATTCCAAAGTGATGCTTCATATATATTAAATAGACACTTCTAGCTAGAGAACTTGCGGTCCATATCTAAGTTAGCTAGAATAAATCTAATTAGACCATATTTTTAACTAGAATTAACTTTTAGTTAGAAATAGTTAATCACTTATGTTGATAAGTCGATCTAAAGTGTGACACAACTTTGAACTTTGATTCATGAAGAGAACATTAATAGTTCTTAGAGACTAAATACATACAAGAAATTGATTGGAAAAATTACAATGTATCAACAAGACTGAAATTTGGAGGATAAAATTCAACATTTGGAGGAAAAGGTGCTTAATTAGAAGGAGAACTAGCTAGGTGAGGTGGATGGTGAAAGTTGTTGGGACCTTTTGTCTTCCCTCACCAAGTCCTTTGACAAGTGGGCTAGTTGGGAAAATGAGGTTGATGAGCTCAAGGCAGTGGTTGGTACTATGGAGGAGAGAGAGAAGTTGCAGGAGGAGGTGGCTACCATGTGTAGCAATCGGGATAAAACCCTCAAGTGTTTGCAAGGAATTGTGTACTATGGTAAGGAAATGGTTAAGAACATCATGGTCACCAGTTAGGTGTTCCAATAGGAGCTCCACAACAACCATGGAAAAAGGGTTAGTGATGACTGTTAAGAAGTTGTGCACTCAAAGAAGAAGGGTAAGAAAGGGGGCAGTTCTACTTCACCCAATACTCAAGAGGATCAACCTACGCAAAAGAATCCCCTATCCTTTGAAGAAAAATTGCAATTTCTGGAAAATGAGTGGTAGGCCATTAATGGCCTCAAGCTGTTGGGAGACCAGTAGTTGGTTGTCCCCTGTGTTTTTCCTTTTTCCTACTTTTGTTGGTCTGTGTGTAGCTTCTTTTGTTTTGCTTTCCAGGTATCTCATGTCTCGTGAGTGCCCCTATTTGGCCTCTATGGTTGTTTTGTAAATGGGTACAAGCCCTTCTAGACTTTAATCTAATCAAAACAAGACTTAAATTTGATCTTTGCAATAAAATCCAAACCAATTTTGAAAGTAAGTTTTACCTAGGAAAACCATAAAATTACCCTTCAAAATGAAATAAATTAATACGGATGAATGGAATTGTTGTGCTAAATATATTTATATGTTTTTCTTACTTGCATATATGACTTTGTTAATAGCATAACATATTCATACAAATAAATTTATACATTTTTTTGATATAACATTAAAAATATGGGACGAAGAATCTCACAAACAAATAGTTAAAACATTGAAGGATATCAATATAAAATTATTAATATTAATAACTCTATCATTATCCCTTGAATAATTATACTCCTTTTTAATACTTCAAATTCAAAAAAAAAATCTCTAGATAATGGACTAAAAGTTTGATCGTGATTATTTACAAAGTTCGGAATAATTATATTCATTATAATTATTAAATTGTCATTATTTTCATTTAGATGTAAATAATTTTAAAACTATTTTAGAAATAAAAGTAGTGGATGACTATGAAAATAAGTCTAGAGATAAAGTTCAAACAACCTTCAAAAGCATGGGTTCGAGAATTTGGCAATTTTCTCATTTCTAGAGTTAATGTTGAAAATAACATTTGATAGATTGGGGCTTCCCTCTAAACATAAGACTATGTTATTTTGAATTTACGAACCAAAAATGATATAAGGAAATTATTTTTTCAATACTCAAGTTAAAAAATGGTAATTTTTATATATTCCAATCTTCATGGTGCAATCATAATGAAATCAAAACAAATGAAATGAAAATAGAGATGGAGATGGAGGCGAGGGATATGGAGAAGAGAGGGAGAGATAAAGAGAGAGGAAAAAGCTTGATAGATAGAGATGGAAGAGATAAATATATAGAGAGGGAGAGATAGAAATATAAAGATAGAGATAGGAAGTGCTATATAGAGAGGGGTAGAGAGGGAAATTTATATAGGGGTGGAAAGAGATGTATAGATAATGAGATAGACATAGAGGGAGATGTGTAAGAATTTAATTGTGGAGAGATAGAGATAGAGATAGTGAGGGATAAATAAGGAGTGTGTGTGTGTGTGTGTGAGTAAGAGAGAGATATGGAGAGGGATATATATATATATAGAGAGAGAGATGTAACTTGGGAAAGATAGAGAGGAAGATGGAGAGGGAGAGATATAGATAGAAAGGAGACAATGAAGAGGGGGAGATGGAGAGATAAATAAAAAGATATATAGAGAGAGATAAAGAGGAATATATATATATATATATATAAAGAGAGAGAGAGTAGGAGAGATGGAGTAAATCAAAGAGAGATAGAGATAATGAGATATAAATAGATTGGGAGAGGGAGATATGAGAAGATGGAAATAGAGGGGCAAGAGTAAGAGATGGGGGTAATATAGATAATTAATATCTATAGATTGAGAGAGATGGAGAGAGGGGGGAGAGATAGAGATAGAGATAGGGAGGGAGAAAAAATGTGTGTGTGTGTGTGTGTTTGAGGGAGGGAGATATTGAGATATATATATAGATATATATAGAGAGAGAGAGAGAGAAATATAAATAGTAGAGAGGGAGGAAGGGAGAAAATAGAAGTATATAGAGAAGTTAAAGGAGATATAGAAATGAGAGAGTGATAGGGAGAGAGGGAGAGATATTAATAGAAAGAGGGGGAGATAGAGAGATATATATAGTGGGAAAGATAGAGGGGAAAGAGAGAAAGATAGGGAGATAGATAGAGAGGAAGATAGAGATGGAGATAGAAATGGAGAGAAAGAGAGAGGGGGGGATAGAGAGAGGGGGGAGAAAGAAATAGAGATAGAAAGAGGGGAGGCAAAGAGAGGGAGAAAATGAGAGAGGGGGGATATAAAGATAGAGATAGGAAGTTATATAGAGAGAGGTAGAGAGAGGGAGGTATATAGAAATCGAGGTAGGGAGAGGTACATATGGGGATATATAGAGAGAGAGAGAGATCTCTTTATCTCTATCTCCCTCTCTATATTTATATTTTTTATTATCTCTCTATCTCTCTCTTCCTCTCTCCCCTATTTCTCTCTATATTTGTATTTCTTTCTCTCTTATCTCCCCCTCTCTCTCCCCATTTCCCTCTTTATATCTTGATCTCTCTACCTCTATATATATCTTTGTCTCCTATTTATCTTTATCTCTCTATCTCTCTATTGCTCTCTTTATGTGACTCTCTCTCTCTCCTTGTCTCTCCATATTTATCCCTTTATATCTATACCTCTATTTTTGTATCTATATCTTTCTTTTTATCTCTTCAAATGTCTCCTCTATTTCTCTATTTCTCTCTCTTTATTTTCTCTTTCTCTCTTTATCCGTTTTCCTCCTAAGTGTGCAATGGGTACACTGAAGAGGTTTTAAAGGTGAATTATCATATCCTTAATCAAATGGCATGCTACCCTGAGCATAACTCCCTAGGGACATGCTATCCTTGGATTGTTGGCATGAAATGACTATTCAATTTAAGTTACCTTCTCTCTCTCACACTCACTCTATAAATTTTAATTTATATATTCATTTTATTATATAAATTATAACCAAAATATAAAATAGAATTATTCTACAATAATTAAAGTTTTAATAAGATAAATAATTATAAATTAAGTTAATTCTAATAATTGTCAAGTATTATTTGTAATTTCAGAAAAAAGACATAATAAAAATAATTTTCAAACTTAAATTTAAATTAAAAACTAAAATAAAATAAACTAAATGGAAAGTCAAAATATATCACAATACAAATATTAATAAACATAGTAATTTTAAAAAATTAATAAACTTATTAAGTTAATAAATGATTAAATAAAAAAGTAAAACTATTTTTTTAATTTATTAAAATTGAAATAGTAATAAAATATGTACCTAAAAATATAATTAATATATTACAAACAATATTAACATAAAATCAATATTAAAAAATAAAAATATTATAAAATACTATTAGATAAATTAATTTTAAAAATTAAAATTGTATTTCAAATAAAATATTAAAAAATAAAAATAAACTATATTAAAATTGTTAAAAGTAAAATTCTAACTTTTATATCAAAAATTACAAGTAACACCAAACTTAAAAAGTGAAAAATAAAATGAAACCTATTCAAAACATAAAAAGTCAATTTGTAATTTATTGATTTATTATTAACAATAGTATTATTTGAAAAAATTATATTTATTAAAAACTTATTATTATTTATCTAAAAGTCTAAGTTTAAATAGTTTAAAAGAAAAAAAACAATTCTTATCCTATCTTTTCTTAATTTAAAGCTAAGGCTGGATAAGAATGCATTTTTTTTTCTTTAATTATATATTATATATTTTAATATTTTAGAAAATTTGATAGTTGAGATCATTGCAATGGTCTTGCATCCTTCTCTACAATTTCCAACCTTTGATTTTCAAAAATAAATTTTTTCACTTCATATAGAGAACACCTTCGATGTAAAAATAAAAAAATTGATTTTTAAGTTATATTATTTTTTCATTATCTTCTACTCTTTATGGAATATCTATACTTCAATTTAGAATTACTTGAAGAGAATTTGTATATACACCAATCTTCACAACTACACACCATTATTTAACTTCTTTATTTTAATTATATTGTCCTCCTAATTAAACACCTCATCCAACAATAAAATGAAATAAGTATCCTTCAACCATTTTACAACAAAATTAACTTAAGGTCAATATTAATAAAATTGAAATCATGATTATTGCATGTTTAAAAAAGTTCAACTAACAACGAATAATTTTTCTCAACAACCAATATATAGAGAAATACTTTAATTTGACCTTTTTTATTTATATAATTTTTAATTATAAAATGTTGAATTAAACTTATATATTGTAATAACCCTCCTGGTTGCTTGTTGGACTCAGTAGTGTTATGTTTTGTTTTGCTACTCAGATACTATTATGATACTGTTATTGTTTGATGTGGTTAGTTAGATGTTAGATGATGTTAATTCATTATGGGCATGATTACTTTATATGACATTAAGGTTGGTTATATCAGTTGATTTGCAGAATTATGATATGATGCAGTGATTTAATTTAATATGTTATGAGATGATTGTTAGTTAGAAATGTTAATTGATTGGTTATATTATATTTGTTAGAATAGGTGTGATGAAGGACAATATAGCATCACTCGTCCTCGAGTGCCCTATTATGTTGCGATTCCTTCTCACAATGTAGTACTTTAATTTGATGCTTTGATTTTATATATATATATATATGTATGCACATGTACACAACTTCGTTTGTATGCAGGAATTGCAGGTACAAGTCTCGATTCCACCTGCTTCGGCAGGACAGGGCGAGCACCTATAGCCCAACGGTTAAATGTTGAAACAGAGGTGACGATGAAGTCCTCCCGTTCCATGATGTCAAGTCATCTCGTTGATTGGTATTGTTCATTGTTGTAATGGTCGTCACTGTGGTTTGTGTTCTGTAATTGTCGTCTCTTGATTAATGTTGGTACGTTATTTGTTGTGGTGTAATCGATTTTGATGATGGAAGTAATTAGTTGTTTTAATGTTAGTTTTAAATTATATTAGAATATTTAAATGATTTAATTATTTAAAAAAAAAAATCATATATTTCAATTAAATAATAATTAAATATTAAATGTGACTTAGTTATTTTTAATCAATTATCTAGTGGTGGATAATTATGAGAATAATTTATTTAAATTAAATAAGTAATGTGATGTGCAAGTAAAGTTGCAAAAACAAAAATAAAAGCAATAAAACAAATAAAATAATAAAAAGATTGTGTGAGCCAATAGGAATGGAGATCTGGGAAAAGGATAGCTTTTAAAGAATTGATTTTCTTTTAATTTTGATTTTTTGAGAGTTTTTGAGGAGACGGGCAATATATTTTTATTTAATCATGAATTTTTGGAAGTGGGTACACACACACAGAAGACAGAGAGAGAAGGAGTTGCTCAAGACATTTTCTATGTACTTTTGATTCTGGAGAGATTAGTTTTGAATTCTTTGCTATTATTTGAGGAGAGCTCTAGGAAAGAAATTTGTCTTCAATCTATTGCTGGCGTTGTCTTGGGGAGTTCTTTTTGGATTAAGAATTGGAATCGAGTTCGAGGGCATCAGAGTCAAGCAGGCATCTTCAGTTTTCCATTGGATACCAGGTTCCTCTCGAAGTCTTCTTCTCGTACCCTTTCTTTTATCTGTCTGCTTCAGAAAAGAAAAATATATTTTATTAATATGATTTTTGTGAATATAGGAAAAACTTCTGTTTGAACTGAAAACTAGGACAAGTTGTTAGACTAGAAACCAAAGAAAATCATAGTTATTATACTGTCCAATTTTTGTCAAAACAAGAACCTCGATCTTCTGAAACATTCAATTTGTAAATGATAGGATTGTAGAAAAGATGATTTAGTTATTGATGAAAATATAATTGGAGTTTTCTCAATATTTTGATCTATGAAGGATCTATTTGATATTCTGTATTTTACTCTCTATTTTTAATTTATAGGCTAAAAGAATATATACATATAATATATATATATATATATATATTCTTTCATATATATATATATATATATATATATATATATATATATCTATATGTATATATATTATATATATATCTATATATAACTTTTTTTTAGATTTTATCAGCACTGTGCGTCAGCCGTCAGCCGTACGTCTGATAAATAAATTTTTAAATCTGTCAGAAATCAAATTTTTGTGTCATATTTTGAGTTATTAGTTTTTTTTTTTTTAAAAAGAAATCGAAATTAATTCTATGTATACTTCGTTTTGTTTTTGGGTTATATCAAAAAAAAAATTTACCAGAGATATTTTATTTTTCTGTAACTTGTGGTTTTTGGAACCCGTGTTGTACCAGCGACGGAAATCGTGTTCCGTGCTTTTGATAAAAAAAAAAATAATTTAAGCCAGATATCGAAATTTTGTTTTGGTTATTAAATTTTTGTATGGGGATAAGGGAGGGGACGGCTGGGCCGTACCCTGCCCCTGCCCCTGCCCCAAGGCAGCCGCAAACTGCTGCGTACAGCAGCCCGTAAGGGCGGCTGTACCAGCCGCGGCAGGCCAAGCTGTGGCTGGCTTGTTTCACTTTGTTTAAAATTTAATTTTTATTTATGTTTTTTTTTATGTTTTGATATATATATTATATATATATATAATTAAATTAGAATTGTATTATATTTTATTTGAGTTTATTTTAATTAGGGTATTTAAAATCATGTATTTTAATGGAATTTTGATTGTTTAATTTTAAAGTTAAGTTATTATATTTTAAGAATATAATTGTGTATTTGAAATTAAATACTTGATGTTGTTATTATTTAAGAAATTTTGATATATTTTAAAATGACACTGTTCTTGATCGTTTGGTTAAATAAATTGGTTATACAACAATTGAACTTTAACGGTGATCGTAGACCTTGTTGCGACATTTGCGATTTGGTTACATAATCGAGAGTGGAATAAAACGTAGTGGTGCAACCTTGTAATGTTATCTGAATTTTCTTTTGTGTCATGGCTTTCTTTGTTTAGAGTTGTCGATGTGGGAACCGTATTGGTCTATGAAAATCTTGTTCCAGAGGCTTGTAATTTAAAGTGTTATTTACCTTTGTTTATGCTTTTGAGTGTTATTGGTGTTATGTTAGGAAGGGTTGGACGGGTTTGCAAGTCTTTTGATTATGTGTAGTTGCGAGATGGTTAATGCCTCGTGTATCTGATTTTGGTTTATGATTAATATGTGTTGGTTCAACCCTTGCCTACTTGAGATATGTTAGGGGTCATAGGAGGGAGAGTGGCTCTTCGTGGGCGCCGGTGCCTCAGGATGAGGAAGGGCTCAGGATAACCCATGAATGAGTAAGCTAAACAAGTGATAACCTAAACAATAAAATTAGGGGGTTGAGTAGTTTAAAAAACACAAGATAATAAAACGTTGGATTCCTCGGCTATGCATTAGGGCTACCCTAGACTAGTGATAGACTGAGAAGGCCGTGGTCGGCATAGTCATAGTCTTGTCTTCACGAGAGACTATTGGCTCCGCATCAGCTACCCTATGGTGACGACGCCTCAGTTAGGAGGAAGGGCCAAGAGATCCATAGATGGGTGTCGGCGCCTCAGTTGGAGGAAGGGCCAAGAGAATCCCATGAAAGCTATGCGATGACACTCTCCACTTGACACCCTTGTGCTTTGTTGTTGTTGCCTCTGGATGTTAACTCTTTATGATGCTTTTTGAATTCTTGTGAACTTGTTTCATGATTGATAATTGATGGTACTTCATGTTATTGTGATGAGTTTCTTGGTTTTAACTTGTTACGTGATTTGAGAACGTCGATGGTTGTGCATTGCATGCTTGAGTTGTACTTGTTTTGTATCATGTTGTTATTGAGTTGGGCTGACATTCATGGTCGGGTTCACTTCCTCCTCACCTCTGAGCACGGGGGGTGAGTTACTTGTAATTCACATGGTTGGGTGGAACGTGCACCGCACCCATTGGGTTCCCCATCAGCGTCGTGTCTTCTCAGCTTTCCGCAGTGGAGTTGTACCAGTGATCAGTTGTACTTCATATTTATTTATACTTGTAATCAATTCCCATGTTGGGAAATTCAATGTATTTCATTTATCAAAGAAAATTGTAATGTAATATTATAACAATGATGTAATAGTTAGGCTCATTTGTAATTCTATTAAGAGATTTATCATGGATGTAATTATGCGATGTTTATTATACTCGCATCATGGTTATGGGATGTATCATTGTTTATGGTTATTATAAGGTTAATGGTTATGTTGTAATCTTTATCTTTTCTTATGTTTAGTTGTTGCGATGTAACCTCGCGTGCCCCAGAGAACCATGTGTGTTAATGCTATGTAATATGTTATGTGGTTATGGTTTAAGGTTATTACATGTTTACTTTTATTATTTAAAAAAAAAAAATTATTTGCATTGTGTGTGTTCTCTGGGGTTTGCACGACGGGCATTACATATATACTACACTTCTCATAGAAGTTTCTATGAGAATTTCAAATCCTTGTTAAAATGATAATATATTGTTATAAATAAAATTAAATTTAGTTAAAACAATCATGTAAAAATTATCTATAACTAAACATTTTTAAAATATATAATTTTCTCTATACAGTTTTGAAGTGTTGAAACATTTATAATGATAAAATTATAAACATAAAAAAACTAGAAAACAAATATTTGAAAACCTTCATAAAAACAATTTATTTTTATAACCATAATATTTTAACTATAAACCTATTTTGTTAGGTTAAAACAATAAAACAATAAGATCTTGCCTAACTATTCTCTCAAGAATTTGGACTTGGGTATTTATTTATATATACTAGACTACTTAGACATATCTATGTTTTTTATTAATTGCATTTTAAAGTGAATTTAGAGGGTGTGAGTTAAAATACTAAATAGATAGTTGACTGGCACTCAATTCCATATATTTTTTTAACTAAAATAATTATCAATTTATTAGATTCAAGTGTATCATAAATATATATAAATGGTTATGTTTCTATAATGTTTTTAACATACATGTGCATGATTAAATGTGTAAAAAAACTAGGGAAGCATTATATTAGAATATAATCTATAAATAATAGTTTGGAAATTTAAGAGAAAAAAAAATAATAATAATAATAAGAAAATAATTTGATAATGGGTTGGAAAATGGGCAAGGTTAGCCAAGGGTATAGGGATATGGGGTGTGCAATACTATAATGTAAAAATTATCTATAACTAAATTTTTTAAAAATATATAATTTTCTCTATACAGTTTTGAAGTGTTGAAACATTTATAATGATAAAATTATAAACATAAAAAAAACTAGAAAACAAATATTTGAAAACCTTCATAAAAACAATTTATTTTTATAACCATAATATTTTAACTATAAACCTATTTTGTTAGGTTAAAACAATAAAACAATAAGATCTTGCCTAACTATTCTCTCAAGAATTTGGACTTGGGTATTTATTAAGATATACTAGACTACTTAGACATATCTATGTATTTTATTAATTGCATTTTAAAGTGAATTTAGAGGGTGTGAGTTAAAATACTAAATAGATAGTTGACCGGCACTCAATTCTACATATATTTTTAATTAAAATAATTATCAATTTATTAGATTCAAGTGTATCATAAATATATATAAATGGATATGTTTCTATAATGTTTTTAACATACATGTGCATGATTAAATGTGTAAAAAAATTAGGGAAGCGTTATACTAGAATATAATCTATAAATAATAGTTTGGAAATTTAAGAGAAAAAATAAATAAATAAAAATAATAAGAAAATCATTTGATAATGGGTTGGAAAATGGGCAAGGTTAGCCAAGGGTATAGGATATGGGGTGTGCAATACTATCATGTAAAAATTATCTATAACTAAACATTTTTAAAATATATAATTTTCTCTGTACTTTTAAGTGTTGAAACATTTATAATGATTAAATTATGAACATAAAAAACCTAGAAAACAAATATTTGAAAACCTTCATAAAACCAATTTATTTTTATAACCATATTATTAACTATAAATCTATTTTGTTAGGTTAAAACAATAAAACAATAAGATCTTGCCTAACTATTCTCTCAAGAATTTGGACTTGGGTATTTATTAAGATATACTAGACTACTTAGACATATCTATGTTTTTTATTAATTGCATTTTAAAGTGAATTTAGAGGGTGTGAGTTAAAATACTAAATAGATAGTTGAATGGCACTCAATTCCATATATTTTTTTTAACTAAAATGATTATTAATTTATTAGATTTTAAGTGTATCATAAATATATATAAATGGATATGTTTCTATAATGTTTTTAACATACATGTGCATGATTAAATGTGTAAAAAATTAGGGAAGTGTTATATTAGAATATAATCTATAAAAAATAGTTTGGAAATTTAAGGGAAAAAAAATTAAATAAAAATAATAAGAAAATCATTTGATAATAGGTTGGAAAATAGGCAAGGTTAGCCAAGGGTATAGGGATCTTGGGTGTGCAATACATGATTGTTTAGCTATTGGCATTGGTGAAATGTATAGGTTTTATTATCTATCACTTCCCTAAGCCTCTAGGTCTATTTTTGAGATGTCCATGAAGGTTTTTGGCTATTCTTATTATTATTGGAATAATGGCATTTACCACAAAATTAAACAAGGGTGTTTTAGAAGAGTAAAGAGGAGGAGAAGGAATTGAATGAGATTGGGAAGGGGTGAGAGAGGAAGGAATGGGAGATGGAAGGAGTGCTAATAAGTGATTTTATTGTCTATTTGGAAAAGGAAATAGAAAATCCAAATGTATATGTGGGTTTTGAGAATATGGGATTTGGAAAATGAAATGGATGGTGTGCCTTGTGTTGGCATAATAAACACAATGACCAACTTGTTGTTAGACCTTAAGAAAATGTGAAGATGGAGGAATGTGTTTGATGCAACTTAATTGTTAAGTTGTGTAACCATGCTCTCTAATGTAGTTGGCTCTTATTTATTGCATAGTGATATCAAGGAGGAGGAGCATCAAGCTAAATTTTATTTTAATTGCACTCATGATCATTTGCACATGTTGTAGTACCAAGCTTGTCTATATCAAGTAGTGGAGCAAATTACTAAGGTACTAAGGGTGATCATTTTCCTTGATGTTGATTTTAATGATTCTAGATGTTCTAAATATGATGACTTTGATGACTTGGTGGATGTGCCTTCACCATAAAAATAAGATATATGTGATACATGCAAGAATGCATATGAGGCATGAGGCTTGTGTAATTTTACTTGCCCTTGCTTGTGTTTAAAGGTTTATGTACATTTTATGACTAGTATATAATATTGTAGGAGCCATTATAATTTTCCCCCTTATTGGATGAGATGTCAATTGATAAAAAGTTCTTTTGGTTTGTCATGATTCAATTTTCATGTATGGTTCTGTAATTTATATGGTACTAGATACTGCTAGGATTTGTTCATCCCTTGGTACTCAACCTTCACTAGTGGATGGTTATATGTTAAGGCTATTTGAAAGTAATCATATATTATAGTAGGGTTATCTTTGGTTTTTACTTTGAATTGGTTCTCACCTTAATGAAATGCAATCAATAACATTACAAAGACAATGGTCTATTCTTCCAATCAAAATTGAGTTTTGGATGGATAATTTCTTCAAACTAAAATAAAATTTAAAAGAAATGTAATGGTAATGATTGTAAATTTAAAACTAGAATAACATTTAAATTATCAAAAAATATATATATACATATAACAATCGAATAAAATAAGATGAAATAAAACATAGAGCCCATTTCTTCTATTAGACATTATATAATATTTAATATACTTTAAAAAATAAAAAATCACAACCTAACTATGAAATCTTAAACTAAAATGCAATTAAAAAAGTTTGAAGATGTTGTTCTCAATCCAAATGTTCAATGGAGTTCAACCATCTAGACAAGTAAATAAAATGTATTAAACATTAAATCTTAACTATCATATTTTATGTTTTTATTGTATTCTAATTTATTTATAATTGTTTCCTTATTTTCAATGCAATTTAGTTGTGAAAAGTCCAAATTTTATGAGGTTGGCAACAAGAAGATAGCTACAACAAGAAATCTTAATTAATACGTCTCATCTTATAAAAGTTGGCAGCAACAAGATAACTCCAATATCACATCTTACAAGAAAACTTATATGTATTATAGATCTACAAACAAATATAGTTTAAGAGACATTTAAAATTGATGCTTAAGATTTGATCTTGCATGCATTTAATTAAAAATGATTACTTTACCTAATAAACTAGATATATTTAACAATCTTCTGGTTGTTAAACTTGAGGTCTCAGTGTACTCTCCAAACTAATTTTCCTCATAAATATTTCCTAAGTTCTCAAAATTATAAAAATGAAATATATTAGAAGCTGACTTCCTTCAAATACAATATTTAACTATTTATTCATCGAAAAGATTATTGACAAAGTGGCTGCATATCTATAAAAGAAACAATAATAATTTGTAATTAAAAAATAAATATAGAGCAAAAGTTCAGTCCATCCAAAACACGAAAACAATAATATTTAAAAAGGATTGTTTCGTTGTTATTTAGTTGTAATCTTGCTGAAACTTGTTTTAGTGAATTCTATCACTTGAATGCTTATAGGCTTGCAGATCACCTCTATCATTTGAGAATTCAGACTCCATTAAATCAAATATGTAACAGACGTTGAGGTTGCCTCTAAGTTAAATGCAGTTATCCAAAGGATTTTGAAGCTGGCCGCAGCAATGCACAGGTTGTTTACGTGGGATTCTATGTAAACAGTTGATGCATAGATCACAACTCATCAGCGTTTTTTTTTCAATTGAGGATATATATTATCTTATTATATTTCCTGTTACTTGGTGAAAAAACAGTCCTCAAGCTAAACTGAAATTGCATCTCCAAAGAATTTCTTTTTTTTTTAGAGAATCAACTTTGGCTTCACCTTTGAACCACAATTGCACTGTCATAAGAAAATCTGATTTCCAAATGTTGGTTGTTTGTCGTAAGCAATTTCATGAGAGCTGTTCTTGGTAACCATGCTTGGTTCACAGCTCGGGAACTGATAAAAAAGAAATCGGTTTGTGCAATTCAATTGTTTTTGCTATAGCACAGGGACAAAATCTACAGAGAAATATTGTTCGGCGATTGTTTTTTTGAATTTGACTGTGTGTTTTTTAATCGGTAGTTCAGATCACACTCAATAATCTATCATCAATTCACTATTTAATATACTCTTCCCAACTACTAACCAACTCTATATTTTGAAAGGGCCACAGATATTGTGTATGATTGTTTTTCAATTTGACTGTATATTTTCTAATCGATATTTCAGAACAAACTCAATAATCTATCATCAACCCACTATTTAATCTACTCTTTCTCGACCACTAACCACTGTTCAGTCACAGAAAGAAGAGAATTGCTCTAAACGTCGAAAATTGAAAAACAAATCATTCATGACAAGACAAAAAAATGCAGTGATAATTTAACCCCTCCTTTCAAAATACAGCGCAGATAGCACGGTTGCAACTCGGGCATGGTGTCAAAGAAACAATCTCACTTGGAAAAAGAAGCAAAAGCTTTGTCCAAGAAAATTCTATGAATTTCTTGGCTTCTATTTCAAAAGAACTCAAGCGTTTCCAATCTTGTTTTCAAGACGTATGGCTGAGGAATTTTGAAGCCAAAGAAAGTCTCTTATCAACAGTGAAGATAAATAGCCTCGACAGCCAAGCATTTCAGCGCTTCCGAAGTTCTCACCTTCGTCGTAAAAAAAACCAGTCTGCAGGATGCAAAGACCAAGGTCATCAATAAGCCATTAAACGTTTCTATGCAAGCCTCAGTATAGATCGTGTGATGTAGACGTTTACCTGACATGTCTGGATAATTCCAATCTGAAGGGTGGACATGGACTGGCAGAAAGTACATAATATAAGGAGAGGTGATTGAGTATGGTTGAAGCAATGCATTGTTTCTATTAGTCCATGGAAAAAAACATGGGGCAAACCAGGCAGAGGTCCAATCTGGTCAAAGGTCCTAGGAAGTCGAAATTAAGTTCCAACAGTTGTCAGTGGATATATGGGTGCCCTAGTCTACATTCATAGCTGAAGAAGACGAGGAGTAGTACGAGATAAACGAAATTACCGTCGCACGTTCTCCAACACAAAAGCGCCGGTTTTTTGCATGTCCTACCGGAAGAAACACAGACGTCCCCGTGTAGTGCACGTTTGTTGCAGATCTTTGAGGAAAACCAAACTGAGAATTTTAGTCCAGTGTTGCAGTGCAGCATGGCTGTTTAGGGTTTATTGAAGTTTGAGAGTTTCTATCTACTTGGAGAACACGACAACAAGTCCATTGATTTTAGGAACGACAGACAAAAACTATTAAGTAACCATGAAATGAATAGAGAGAAAATGAAAGCTGATTCATGAAAATAAAAACACAGGAATTTTTTTCCTTTTCATCGGAGTGAGTAAGAAATACATGCTCTCAATCATAAATCATTTTTGGTGAAATGGAAAGAAACATGAAGCTAAGGGTTAAAGCTAACTAGCTAACTAAGCTAAACCTAGTTTGAATCAGTCGGTGAAAAAAAAATAATAAAGCACAAGCAACACCTGATTGGTATGATTTGTACAGAATTATGATCTATGCCGCCGACCTTGTGAATGCAAAATTCGATCAGTAGGGAGGTCGGCCCTGAGCCCAGGCGTACGCATCGGGCGGCAGCTGGCAGTTAAGAAGATTAGGCGGCACGTTGTACATGGGCATGGATGAGGGGTCGGTCATATGCTGCTGGTGCTGGCTGTGGCTGTGATGCTGGACCTGGGGATTGAGAGGCAGAGGAGGAGGAGGGCCCTGAATCTGCAGCTGCAGTTCTTCATCGTCAAGCGGGAGGCGGTCGTAGGAAGCGTTCATGAAGGTGGCCGCCATAACCAGCACAGGCCCGGAAGCAACCAGAGCGCCCACTACGCTTCCGCCCACAACCTGCCCTTGCCCGCCGGCCAAATAGATGGTCAACCCGGTTGCCCCGGGTGGCGCCGGCGGCGGCAGAAACGACCCAGACAAGGAAAGAATTTCGAACCGCCCGTGCAGCGTCACAATTGCGCCGGGCGCAGCCGGCTGCCGCAGGGTCACATTGGTCACCGTCCCGCTGCCGCTCAGAATACACACGCCGCGCTGCCTCCTGCGTGCGAAGGTCGCCACGCTTTCGCCCACATCGCACCCATTGGCGATCTCCATCACGTGTGCCCGCAGTGCATTTGCGCTGTCCCGAGTTATAATTATGGGAGGCTTGGGCTTATTTTTCGATCCGGGAGGCCTCCCTCGGGCCTTTCTGCCCGCTTCGCCTTCTTCACCGCCCGAAGACTTGTTGTTATCATTGTTATCTCTTTCTCTCTTTTTGCCCTTCCCCAACCCGTTGTTTCCACTGTTTTCATCCTCTGAGACATTTAACTCCCTGGTCTGAAATGGAGGTGGCAATGAATGTCCGTGACCGAGGGCTGAAGCCGCTGCATTCGGATCCATGATCCACACATACCCTGCCCACCACCTCAATTCCTCTCAAATCCCCCCGATTCTTACCATGGAGAGCTGCACCACAAAAGTTCAAAACTTGGGCCTTTTTCCCCGATCAACTTGTGAACAAAAAGTAGTCCATGTTTGTGTGTTTTTTTCTCGGTGAGAAGATCAAATCGGGCGAGCGGGGACGGGGAGGAGAGGAGGGAGTGGGGGATTCAGTTTTGGTTCGGGTTTCCTCAAGCTCTGTGATTTAGAACGTGAGAAGGAAGTCAGTCTTAAGGCAAGGCAAGGCAAGGCAAACGTTGGGAGAGGTTTGAAGCAGGTCAAATATAGTGAAATATACATACATGTCAGGGAGGGAAGGCTAAGAGTAGTGATGAAAGATCACAGATGGTGTGTGTTAATTGTGGAGTTAATCTGGGGTTGGGTTGGGTTAAGGCGAATGGGACAGCGTGCGCATGAGCAAGTGGGGCTTGGGGTCGGTGTGTGGGCCCCGTCTTGTCTCTATCAACTTCCCATTCTCCCGCCCCTGTTATCTTGCTAGCCACTGCTTAAATGTTTCTACGTTACTTGACGGGGTCACAGGCATTAGAGAGGCTTGTTGTTAATCTTGTTTAGTTGTGAGCGAATATTGCAGAAAGCATCCTTTTGCTGTCGGCTAAAATGCAAGCATCCCGTGCCTGGGGAAGAGATGAAAGTGGGTGCCAACTCTCACGCAAAACTCCGTTTAAGACCATTAATCACACCGCAATCTGCTCTTGTCTTGCCTACGGTTGAAGGAAATTGTAATTAGTAACAGATAATGCCCATCTTATTTTATTTAATCGACTCTTTCACAGCTTGGTTCCGGCCCGAGTGGGTGCAAGCTGCCTGTCGCCTTCATTGCTTGCTTGGCAGCATCTTTTCAAGATTAAATTATCCAATATTTTGCTCATTTATTCCAATTTTCAAATGCATGCACTAGAGGAGCTTTAGCATTGGATCATGAGGATGATGACATTGTTTTTATCGTTCAACCAATTTCTGTGAATTCACGGAATTTGTTAACATGCACTAATAAAGTCAAGCCACTCGTAATTTCATCCAATCTTCAACATAAGTTCACTTCCTATGTGCTACCCAACATCCTTCAGAGCCAAGTTATTGTGATGGAATTGAAACTTGCTTTCAAACCAAAGGTTTTAGAGTCGCCTAAGGTTCAGTTCAGGCATTTGTTTAAGGCCCACAATATATTGTGTTAGTACTCATTCTTTTAAAAATTAAGATCTATTTTTTATTTGGTCGAAATCGGAGTTCACAATTCATCAATTGTTTAAGCTCTTTTCAGTATATTAGATACATATAGATTTGTAGTTTAGTTGAAGGTACTTTTTGCAATTTGTTAAATTGTAATTTTCGTTCATAATTCAACTATATAGTTTTTGAGTCAATTTTTTTGATCCAATTACATAGTTTTGAGTTGAACTCTTAATGGCACGTACTTATGTTAAATTATGATGTTCGATCATAATTCAATTGTGAAGTTTTTAGTACATGTCATTGAATTTGACTAAAAAAACTACATAGTTGAATCATAATTTAACTCCATAAATTTTGAGTCAAATTCATTGATCCAACTACGTAGTTTTGAGTCGAACTCACTTACTCATACTCTGGTTAAATTATGATGTTTGATTAGGATTCAATTGTAGAGTTTTTAAGTAAAGGTCAATGAGTTCGACTCAAATAACTATGCAGTTGAATCATAATTTTACTGTATAGTTTGTGAGTCAAATTCATTGATCCAACTATGTAGTATTGACATGAACTCACTAACTCATACTTTTATTAAATTATGATACTTGATTAGAATTCGTAGTATTGTGTCGAACTCACTAACACATGTACTTTTATTAAATTATGAAGTTTTTTAGTCAAATTCATTGATCCAACTACATTGTTTTGAGTCGAACTCACTAACTCATACTTTGGTTATATTATGATGTTCGATTAGGATTCAATTATAGAGTTTTTAAGTAAAGGTCAATGAGTTTGAGTCAAATTACTATATTGGGTTGAATCATAATTTTACTACATAGTTTTTTAGTCAAATTCATTGATCCAACTATATAATTTTGAATTGAACTCGCTAACTCGTACTTTTATTGAATTATGATATGTGATTAGAATGTAACTCTGAATTTTTTTAATACATGTCAATGAATTTGACTCAAAAAACTATACACTTAAATCATAATCAAGTAAAATCATAATATACTTTTAAAACTATTAAATAACTCTTAAGGAAAAAAATCTTTACAATTCACTTACATCAATATGATTTTATCTCCATTAATACCTAATCTAGACTAAACGTAACCTTGTATATACCTAAAAATAAATGTAAAGACAAAATTAGATAAAAACGGGTAAACACTGAATGTACTGAATTGGGTAACTAGAAGTCTCAATCAGCAAACGTCCATCATTGTCGACCTATAGTTATCCACTCAAAACCATTTTCCAGTCGCTGTATCAAAACCAACAATAGCCATTAATCGTCCCCTCTCGTTCGCACACTCTTCAAACTTATTCATCCATTAACAACGTCGTCATTAACTCAATCTATCCAAACAAAAAATCATTGATGGCCATGTATCCATGATTGGCAAAACAAGATGGCGCATTCAAAACAAAAGTGACATTTTAGATCTTTGATCTTTTTGGATAACTGTGTAGTACTTGTCCAAACAGTGAAGAATTGTTCAAAACCCAAAAGTCGGATCACAAGATCCCATTTAAATCAAAAGAATCCCTCAAAAACTGGTCGCAGGAAAATTCAATATGCCAGCACTTTTACGTACATAACATAATATGGGTAAATCAGAAAAACACCCAGCAAAAAGCTGAGCAAAACGTCCATGTCAGCTCATATTAGTACAGTCCGAGGGGTCGATAGGTTGCGTAGGACTTTTCAAGAAAACCCATAGAGAAAGTACACGGTAAAAGAACAGTTGGTACGTAATTTCTTAGAAGGCTGGGCGGCAGTAAAACGGAGTGGAGTGTTAACATAAGACAAAAGGAAGTTGAAAGAACAAACAGTGAAGTCAGAGTCAGGCCCGGATCTCGGGCACCACCAGCTGGAGTGACGGGTGGGGCCGGCCCCTGCCCGGCCTGGACGGGCCCGGACCGGCGCGCGGTTTAGTTCTCAACGGGTCAAACACCCAGTCCGAGAAGAAGTCCTTTCGTCCGTCTGTCCCTCCAAAATCAGTGACAACTATAACTTGGTCTCTCCACCTTGCTTGCTCTGTCACAACCTGCAAATTTCATTTAAAACCGCTTGTGTTGGTTTCGATCAGATCGTTTGCTTGTCCCGCCTATGCCGGGCTATCTTGATGGCCGTTTTGTTTTTTTATTTGGTCTGTTGGGTTGTTCTGTCAGAAGCTTCTTTATTTCGGGCGGAGCTTTAGGATTCTCTTGAACCCATTTTCTTCATTCCTCTTCTTCTTTGAATTTCTTTAGTCTAACAGTAGGTAGGTGCCCAGGTCGCATTTTCTTATTGCTTTTTTTTTCTGGACGCATTGGAAAGTGTGACGTAGGCCCAAATGTGAAGTCTGACGGGGCATCCATCGCTGCCAGGTCTCCTTAAAATCATAAATTTCATGACTTGGAGGAGTAAATTCGTGTTTGGATTCCCGCGACCTCGTTTTGAATGGGTTTAAGATTTTGATGACATCCGTTACCGCTGACGATTCAGTTTTTCGTGAGGGTTTGGTTTTCCGACCAGTGTGCGCTGTTGCAGTCTCAGTTTTAGGGAGCATCGTTTAGGGGATTTGAACCTGTGTCTTGAAATTTTGTCGTTCTAATTAAAGATTTTAGTTAAGATGTGAGCATTTTCAAATTACATTTGAGGTGTTGTCAATTTGGTTGAATTTTGTTGTTTGGGGTTAAAGTAAATGTTATATAATTTATTTGGACCTTAGTATTAGTTAAATATTTTATTATGTAATGTTATTTTGAATAAGTTTTTAACAAAAGGTCAATGGATGTTCACCTTTATTTTACCAATAATTATTAAAGATTTTAAATAAGATGTGACGACTTTCAAATTATATTTGGGACGTTGTTAATATAATTGAATTTTGTTGAATTTTGTTGTTTTGGTTTAAAAGTGAATGTTATATAATTTATTTTTATTTGGACGTTGGTGTTAGTTAAATATTTTATTATGTAATGTTATTTTGAATAAGTTTTCAACAAATTGTCAATGATGTTCATCTTTATTTGATTTTTTCCTCCATAATTATTTTAGACTAATAATATCTATCTTCATACAATTTTTTAATGAGGGTTTGGTTTTCCAACGAATGCCCAATTACAATCTCAGTTTTAAAGAGCATCATTTAGGGGATTTGAACCTGGGTCTCTAAGATGGAAATTTTGTCATTTTGTTCAATTTTATTGATAATTGTTATAGATTTTAATTAAGATGTGAGCACTTCAAATTACATATGGGGTATTGTCAACATGGTTGAATTTTGTTGTTTTGGGTTAAAAGTAAATGTTATATAATTTATTTGGACATTAGTGTCAGTTAAATATTTTATTAAGTAATTGTTAGCTCTAATGATTTGCACCCAAGCTGGGATCAAGTACAGCCAATCATGAGTAACATGGGAACTTTTCTAGGGTTGTGGGTGACCCTATAACAGAAAAGAACCTCTAGAAAAGTCGGCTCTTACTGATTTTACCCTAAACTACTTGTCTTTTGAGGAAAACGGTAAAGAAAATGCAATACTAAAAATGAAACTAAAACTTTGATATGATGGTGAAATACTCAAACTAACTAGTGGCATGCAAACATGATTCTGTCACACTTTGAGTTAAGGGTGATCCCACAATAGTGGTTTACAATTTTTGGCCAAACTGGACACTGAAATTATTATTTTTAACTAAATCTTCACATTCGAGCACCTATAGCGGTTAAACCATGAGAAATTTGAAGATGATGCAAACTAGAGTCTCATCACATTTTGTCTGTAGATTCTAAAAATATTTTTTTTTTGGAATAAGATTGCACTTTTTTCCATCTCCCACGAAAACTGGTTTTTTTCAAAAAATATTTTTAAAAGTGACGACACCGTATAACGCATAACTTTTTTTCCATGAAGGATAAAATTCTAATTCTTTAGAATTTAGATTTGTAACTCCGATATCTAGTGCTTCCACTTGGTTAGATAGTTCTAAATTCAATATTTTTTCTTTAATCAAGTTTCAAAGTCAAACCAATTACAATTTAGACATAGCGCGACCGTATAGCGTAACTTTTTTTGTATATATCCAAATTCAAGTTTTTTTTAGTTGGATCAAGGACTTCAATATCTGGTGCACTCATATTTTTTTTTTTTATAATCTACTATTTTTCTACATGTGCATAACAGAGACCTTCATTTTCGGTGAAGAACATATGTTTAATAAAACGAAAAAAATAAATACATAATAAAATCAAAACATACAAAAATTATATTCGTTGGATAGCTCGTTCTGAGGACTATCTGATTACAGAAGGGTTTCGAAGACTTCTCCATTTTCATCCTCAACCCGAGCTTTGAAGCGTAAAAAAATAGACTTTTTTTGTGTCTCGGAGGGGGATGAGGGGCAAGGGGGGTTTAAATGAACCCCTAGGGGTTCGACTGAACCCCTAGAGGTTCGCTCGAACTAGGGTTCGAGCGAACTAGGGTTCAAGCGAACCTCTTTAAGGGGGTTCGCTCGAACCCCCTTTGCTATGCATTTTTTTTGTTTTTTGGTGGCCAAAATTTGAAGGTGTTCGCTCAAACCCCTAATGCCTTCGGTCGAACTAGTAGGTTCGTACGAACCCCCAAAATCAATCTTTTTGCTTTGGGGTCATTTTTTGTGAGTTTTCTTTCCTCACTTGAATTGTAAACCACTATTATGGCTTCACCCTTAATAGATTGATAGAAAATCTACACAACTCATCTTTGTATATCAATTACAAAAGTGATTTATGAGAAGGTGCTTATACAAGACTCTAGAAAGAAAAGACTAAATTTCATAACTTAGACCCTTGTATTGCTCACAAAACTCATAACCTATAAATAGATATTCTCTTGCAAAGAAAGGTACTTTTGAAGATACATAAATATAGGGAAAAGTACAAATTTCACAAGTATATTGATCAATTTTAAAGAGCATGTACACTTAAAAGCAAGTGATGGGAAAATAGACTGAATCAATATTATAAATTTCTCAAGGTACTCACAGTTTGCATGACTGCATGAGTTACAAAATTACACTGAAATCTGATGATGAACAATCTCCAAAAAACTGCCAATTAAGAACTGAGCTCAAATGAGTTACAATGAGCCAATATAACTCACCACCCAAGTGGTTGCACCAAAGTAGGAGCCAATAACCACCTTGGATCAGATGCCCTATAAAAGCCTAGAAAAAAGGCTCTAGATTCCTCACAAAACTCTCTCCAATATGTGAGAAGGAATGATTTTGACCATAGCAAACAATTAAAATTTCCAAAAAGGTGCACAATAATGGCCCTAGAAACATGGAAAGATGTTCCCAAACTGAAAAAACCTCTCCAATATTCTCTCCATTTGTTTCTCTCCTCCTCTATTTGCATTTAAGGATAACAAAATAACTTTAGAGGCTTATAAAGGCACCTCAAAGTTATCTGTTATACAATAAAATTAATGCAAAGAAAATATTATAAAAACATTCTTCAAAGCACGTACATAGAGTTGAGGTGACACAAGCTCAAAATGAAGTGGACTCCATATGGCACCTTCATATTGTATCATTGAGGACTTAGGAATTATTTGAAACAAGGTAGAAAAGGGGAATTTAAGGCATAGAATGCCTAAGTCAATGACATGACTTCGGCCCCAACATAATACATGTTTCATTTTATTTTATTTTAAATAACAAAATCCCATCGAAGACACAAAAAAATAGGTCAAACCCTAATTATGAAAAGAGACAAAATGATGTGAAAACCATCATTTTGGCGTTGCACACTTTCTGGGAGCATAATGCAGCTGCTAGAGTTTGACTGAAAAACTATGGAGAATCACTTCTCTTTGATATTACAGTGGTGTTCCTTCTTGCAAAAAACTGACAAATGATGACCTCTTTGGGTAAGTGCTTAAAAGAAATTTCTCAAATGAAGTTTTCCTATTCATTTTGACTTCACAGGTTGCAGCCATTACCATTTTACTTACCCATTTAATTTTTCATTGTTGGCCACCATGATAGTCTGAAGATACATTATCAGAATCTTGAAAAGATGAGAATGAGATTCGGCTTCAAGGAGACAAGGTCATTCATCGGTTTGCTCTAATCGCCTGGATGTATGCATTATACTATGCGTTTATTTCCTTCTTATTTTCTAAATAGAAATAACACTTTCTTTGCAAATATATGAAGATTTCACTGTATATAAAGGCTTTTTGATGAAGTTTAGCTTCAGTTTTTCTTTTGTATCTTGCTATAGATTTAATGGTCGCGGTCATAATTCTAATTGCTTTCGACATCTCTGATATTACTCCATGTTCAGCCGCCAAGAAAATAATATTGACTCCTATTCTTTTTCCATGTGCCCTCATAAACAGATAAAGTTTGTATATTGTCTCTCATTGTTTACAGCATGTTGTATGCCATAGCCTTTCTAGGTTTTGTATATGTTTTATGGCTTTTCCCTTTAAGCTTGGTTCTATAGAGGAAATGATGAGAGATTTCATTTGTTGTGCATTTTTTATATATATACATTCCCCCTGGTATTTCATGCAAAAAAAAACCTAGTATATTTTATGTTTATACATTTCACTTTGTCTGTCAGTCGCGCCATCATTAGAGGGTTTCATCCACAATTTTAGAAGTTTTGAGACTTCTAAGAGCTTCTTTCTATATTGAAAACTACGTGGGTAGCCTCTATCTGCATTTAATCTGTTATGCCTTTTTTAGACTTATGAGTTTACTTGCATTTGCGCTTGGCATGTATGTATTTCTTGTAGAAATTTGAAGCTACGAGGAAAACAAAAGATGGAAAAATTGTTTTCACTGTGCATCCTCCAAAGATTGTTTGTCATTTTGTACAAACCTGAAAATTGAACAAAACCTAGGCCGCGGGTTTTATGTTGTGTGGCTATAAAAGATCGGGGGTTTCTTCCATTCTTTTCTGTAGATGTATCTATTTCCTTGTTGTGATAAGGTTATGCAAAAATGTAATATGAATGAGTTTTCATGAAATGGTGAAAGTTGAAATAGGAGCCATCTCAGTTGACCAGTGTTCTATAGGAAAATGTTACCATAATACCCATGTAATGCTCTTTTTTGTACACTTTAAGGTCCATTGTTATTGTCCTTTGAACTTTATTTAAAATGCTCTCCCTTAGATTACTTTGATTCCCCTGAAAAATTACTATAAAGTCTTCAGCACTGTGACTACAATCCTCTAGTCCTTCCTTTGTAGGGAGTTCTGCACAAAGTTTACACTGCCCTTCATGACGAACACTATGCACAACCTTCCAATACATAACCTCCTCATTCTACCACAAAATAGATGTTAAAGTAGATGCCAATATAACTACCCCTTCATTGTAGCATGGTCCTGTTGCTTTTCCTTATGCCCATCTTGCCTTGTTTCCTGTCAAAACACCATAGTGCCAGGAAGAATTTTTATGATTATCATTTGGAGTCTCATATTAACCTTTCATGCCACTTTATTATCACCTATAGGCAATCATGCATTTATGAAAATATCCTATTAAAAGCCATACTCTGTTCTATTTCTCTGTCTTTGTTTTTCATGACCATTTTTTGGAGTTGAAGCCAATCTTTGTGCATATTCTGGAGATTTTCATCTTTATGACCGCTCTGGATCATGATTTTGTTAAAGTCATTTGCTAATAAGTTTTTCCACTGTCTTGATCATGCGCATGGTTGCCATACATACAACGACACTGTCTTTATATCAAGATAATTGTTATATTGTAGACATGTAGATGAACTTTTACATATTTTCCTTTACCATGTGGTTATGTTAAACTAGTGTTCTCCTAACACTGGCACTCTGATATATGAACTTTAAAAGGAAAAAAAATGTTCCATGTGATTTGTTATTCAGATTTACATTTTCAGTCTTCTAGACATCTGAGTGAGTATTTGCTGCTCACTGAAGGAGTTGACTGAAATTTTTCTGAATTTGGCTTTTCTATATAGGATCAAATACTTTCTGGTACTATCATCTCTCTAAAGAGAATCCAATCACCTATTGATGGTAGAAAAAGTAATTCCCCAGGGGAACCCCCTATTCTTCCTGAAAGATACCAGCCTTAAAAAAAATTATTTTCTCTTGTTGTCTTTTAACTCACAGTCATATTTATTATGAACATGACTATGTCCATATCATGGAATTACTATCATCATTATAGAAGCAATGCAATACTCTTTGTGGAAATATGAATTCCCTACAGGAAAGAACGTTTTGTGATTAAAACCTCCATTCATATTTCAGCTTTATGTGGTCATTTTTCCTTTAAAAATGTTGCCCTCAATACAATCTTCTAATATTGATATCTGATTTCATATTTTATGATTCCATGAATAATTATGTATCACCTATGATAGTGACTGTTAGCTCACTACCATAAATGATAGATAGTAATTTATGTGAATTGTAAGGTATGATCCAATTGATAAATGATCTTAGCATACTTATTAAAAGCATGTTAATAAGCATGCCAAGCTCAACCCTTGTGGGAGCCACGTTTCAACCCACGTGTTGAAACTTGATAAAACAAGAACATTGATTTCCCTATATTTGCACATGAAACAAACAGTTAGAAAAAACATATGCATATGTCTGGAGATTTGATGACTTCTTTTCTCTTTTTCCTTTAAACATGAGCAACTTATAGCTTGTTTAATCCATGTAAAGGGTAGTCTATACGTTGGTGGGTGGGTGTGTATGTAGTGTTAGAGACCGTCATTGTTTAGAGCTCTGCTCTAACCTATTGCAACTCTTTCTGATGCAGGACATGGAACTTGGGAGCTACAAAGGGCACAAGAAAACCTGGAGCTGAAAACCATGCAGAACAATGGACTTAGACCAGTCATCAGGCAATGACTAGCCTCTTCCCCTATATATGCATCTTTTATTCTTCCAATCCATTTGTGTATATATTGCATTTTATCTGCATTGGAAAAACTATATCTCACGGCTTGTGTGAGATAGATTTTGAACTTTTGAATCAATAAAGACTTTCTTTCAGCAATATTTGTATAAATCTTTTCAATGTTGTATGCATCTATATAAATGCAACAATCTATTACTGAAAATGCAATCTTTGATTCTTATGTTTGTACATCTGAATGCAACATGGGGAAGATTGATATGAAATGCACCTTATCTTTAGTTTGTAAACACTTAAAACTCACTCATTTTGACTAGAAATACAAATGGGTAACATTTATGGCGACATTTGTTGCATGTTTTCCTGCTAAACACTAAGACTAGTTGCCTAGACTATCCATTAGGCATGTGGTCACTCAGAAACTCATCAGATATGAAAACAACTTGCTTTAATGTTGTAACTCAATCATGAAAACTCAGAACTCCCTGGAGTTTATTGAAAATCAAAACAACAATAGAAAACTAACTATGTTGAAAAGCACTTAGGGAAAACTGGAAACAACAACTAAACTAAGGTGCAGTAGCACTTATTGAAAGCATGAAATACTAAATTGACTGAAATGATATAGATCAAACCTCAAAGCAGTGCTTAAGGTGTATCCCATTGACTGGGATAGGCAGAATTTCTCCATCCATCTTGGACAACTGGAATGCATTATGCTCCTTGCATTCTATGATGATAAATGGACCACTCCAGAAGCTTTCAAACTTTGTATGCTTCCTTGGTCTGCTTTTCAGCTCATCCCATTTAAGTACAATCTCACCTTCTTTAAAAAATCTAGTAGTTTCCCTTTTGTCAAAAACACTTTTGGTTTGGAGTTGATGATACTCCAAAGACTTCATGGCTTTGTCCCTAGTCTCTTCCAGCTTCAAAAGCTGAGAAAATCTGACTGCTAAGGGATCTTGTTCCTCTAACATCTCCAACTGATGCATTAAATCAAGAGCAGGCAGCTATATAGAGATAAGCAGTCTAGCTTCTTTATCGTATACCAATACATATGGAGAGTTCTCGATAGACCTTTTGGGAGTTATTCTATGTGCCCATAATGCAAATCTCAACTTGGTGTGCCAAGCTCTCTGATTATCTTCCATGGTTCTCTTAATGACTCTGATTGAATTTTTATTTGTCCTCTCAGCCAAACTGTTACCCTGAGGGTAATAATTTGATGAAGTGTTCAAACATATTTCATTTTTCACTTCCCAATTAGCCACTCTAATTCCTACAAATGCCAAGGCTTTATCTGAAATGATGGAGTCTAGAACTCCAAATCTGGTTATTATCTCATCATAAATGTTTAATACAGAGGTTTCATTGGCTTCTTTCAAGGCTACTGCCTTTGTCCATCTTGTAAAATAATCTATAGCAGTAAGTACCCACTTGTGCCCATCACTGGAAGGTGATTTTATGGGTCCAATGAAGTCAATGCCCCATTTTGTGAAGGGTTGTTCCACTTGAATTGGTTGTAAGGGTAATGCTGACAGCTTTTCCTTTCCAGCAAAAATTGCACATTTCACACATTTTCTGGCCCATGTATGAGCATCTTTAAACATGGTTGGCGAGTAATAACCTGCCCTCATAATCTTCCATGCTATTGTTTTTGGGGAAAAATGACCCCCTGCAGTTCCATCATGGAACTCATGAAGTACTTTCTCAATCTGGTTATGATCAATACACCATAGCAAAACACCATTAAGGTCTTTTCTGAACAAAACATTATCAATCAGAACATATGGAATGGATTGCAATCTGAAATATCTCCTCTTGGCTCTGTCTAAGCCTGGTGGACATTGACCAGTCTACAGAAAATGAGTCATATCTTGAACCCAGTTTGGTATAATATTTTGATCTTGATCGCCAATGGCTAAAATAGCTTATGTCTCTATTTTTTGTTCACTTTCTGATGTCGAAGCTAACTATTCACAAAGTCCCTTACCTCTTACCAACTTTGTGATCTTGATCTCTACATGAAACTCCATGACTTTAGTAATCCATCCAACCCTTTTTTCATTAAGATCCTTACTGAGCAAGAATTCCTTCATGCTTGGATGTGCTAACATCAAGAGAATCTTATTGTTAGAAACCAATGGTTTGAATTTCTTGAGGCTTCTAATGACAGCTAGAACATTTTTTTTTCTATGAATGAGTATTTATGTTCATATTTAGCCAAAACTTGGTTGTAAAATGCAATGGGTTGTTCTAAGCCTTTACTTTTCTGTTGAACCAGCATTGCTAAAACAGAGTCAATGCTGCCAAAAGCATACAAGATAAAATATTTTGTAAAATCTGGATTCACCAATGTAGGGGTTGATGCTAAAGCCTCTTTAATGGCTTCAAAACTATGTTTGCCTCTCTAGTCCAGCTGAAAACTGTATTTTTCCTCAACATAGCAGTCAAAGGCTGTAAAAGGTTCGCAACATCAAGAATAAATCTCCTCAAAAATTTAATTCTTCCTAAGAAACTCTACAACCCTTTCTTGTGATTAGGCAAAGGCAAATCCAGAATAGCTTTGACTCTCTTAGGGTCAATAGTGATACCTTTCTTTGACACTACGTGTCCTAATAGCTTACCCTCATGAACAACAAAGATACTTTTCTTGGGACTAAGGGAGATTCCATATTCCCTGCATCTTTCAAACACTTGTTTTAAATGTTGTAGATGTTCATCAACTTTCTTTGAGAATATGGTGATATCACCTAGATATATCAACACTATTTTATTGATTAAGCCTTGGAAAGTCATGTCCATAGCCCTTTGAAAAGTGGCTCCAGCATTGGATAGACCAAAAGGCTTTCTCTTATAGGCCATAGTGCCCCATTTTGTTGTAAAGGTAGTCTTGTATTGGTCCTCTTCTTTGACCAATTTACCTAATTGTAACCAAAGTACCCATCAAGCAGAGAGAATCTCTCTGAATCAACAACCACTTGGAGGATTCGTTCCATGGAAGGTAATGGATAATGGTCTTTTAGAGATGCTCTGTTAAGGTCTCTAAAATCTACACATAACCTAATTTCACCATTTTTATTCCTGACCGGAACCAAGTTAGAAACCCAGGAAGTGTGTTTAATTGGAAATACAATACCCCCCTCAACTAACTTAATCAATTCCTTAATCATTAAAGGTTCAAGTTGGGGTTCAAAGGTCTCTACTTTTTCCTAATGGGCTTAGCATTAGGTTCTAGTTCTATTGTGTGTTGAGAAATTCTAGGATCAAAACCTCTCAAATCAGAATAGTCCCAAGAAAAAATATCCTGAAACTCTTGACATAAAGCAATGAAAGTCTATTTATCTGATTTAGAACAATTTTTTCCAATCTTGAGAAGCTTACCTCTAAAAATCTCCAACTCTTTGTAATGCTCCTATTTAATTTGTATACTGGTTTTATTCCTTTTCAGTTGATCATCGGTACTGGATATGGATTCTAAAGTAACCAAGCCCCTAGGCAACTTATTTGTTTTCAGCTAGATAATCTGATCTTCATATTGTTGTTTCAACTTTTCCTGATTTACAATAGAAAATTGGTCTTCCTCAAGTAAAAAGCTTAGAATCTGCTCGTCACTTTCAAAGACTTTCCAATTAATGTTGTTATCTGGAATAGATGGCCTAAAAATTATCTTAACATGTGGTTGTACCTTTTCTTTTTTGATCTCATTAGGGATGTCAAATTGTGCACCAATTGCAGCCAATATGTTTGCATGTTTATTCTGACTTCTAGGGACTAAAATTAGATTAAAGGCATCAAATTCCTCGATCATATCCCATACTCTATGCTTGTAATCTTTCAAAGTATCATTTTTTGTTACATTCAACCCTCTTACTTGATTGACAATCAATTCACTATCTCCCAATACCTGCAAATAATTGATTCCTCTCCTCCTTGACCATTCTAAACCTTGTATCAGTCCTTCGTATTCAATAGATTTGTTAGAACAAGAAAAGGCAAATCTGAAAGCAACATAATATCTGACACCTTGCGGAGAGATTAGCATTGCACCTCCACCAGCTCCATTTCTGCTTCTGGAGCCATCAAAGTACATCTACCATAACTCATCTTGCTGTGATAATTGCTGTTCTGCTTTCTTTTCAATGTTTGGCATCTTTGTTTCAGGTTCATGAAATACATAAATGCCTAATCCAGCTTCTTGAATAAGTTCACTTGGATTATCTATGATGTTTTTTGCTTCCTATTCATTTAGCAGCACCTCTGGTATACATTCAGATTGCAGTTCCTGAGCTATAGCAAGCTCACTTTCCTCAAAAATATCACAGTTAACATTAATTGCACTTGGCACATAAGGCTCAATGTGATCCTTAGCCAATGACTCAGACTTAATTGTTACTTTTGTTCCATATCTGGTCTTGAAGAGCATATGGGACCAATCATATGATAGATAACCTCCAATCTTTGCAGTGAAGTCCCTTGATAGGCATAAGGCAAAGAAAGGAGGTAATTCAATAATGAAAACATCTTGAGGAATAAAAAAGTTTAGACAGGCATGTAATGTGAGTCCTAGATCTTTGATAACACCCACAGTGTTAACTGTTGTACCATCTAGTTGAAGAACTCCTTTCTCAAGGGGCTGGTATTTCAGTCCTAACTGGTTTGCAATCTTCTTTGGCATGACTGAACTACTGGCTCCATTGTCAACCATGCAGTTATGAGCTAATTTATCTCCCACAATTAATGTCACATAGAAAGGAGGAGGCTTAATTCCCTTTTTAGACTCCTTTCCTAGTTGTTTATTTCGCTACATATCATTATCCTTTTGTTCATTTATGAAAACAACCTTACATTTATCAATTGAAGGTTCATTAGTTGTTTCCTTTTCAGTTAAGGAAGATTGCAACAACTCCTTCTGACTTGGGATCACCAAGGAATCCCACATAGACATTGTGATGTTCATTTTTTTCATATTCTTAACAATAATAAAAGGCACTGCAAAATTTATCTTATGTTGTACTCTTCCAACAACAGGCTCAGTTTGCAAGTGAGGTTGCTCTCTAGCAGCTATTTATGGATTCCTCTACAAAATGTGAGGCACTTGTGATGTAGATAGTTTTGTAGCTACTGCTTTTCCTTTATCAGCTGCCTGCTCAAGTTCAAAGGCTCTTTTCTTTGATCTTGTGTTTGCAACAACTGGAAAATCATTTGCATTAACTCCACAAAACTCTTCTCCTTGCCAATTTAGAAGAGTGGCTTCACTGGTAGGCTAGTCTTGTTGTTGCAAGGCTCCATCATTAGGTGTGTTCTGTTGTGAATTTGAAACACTCTGCACCATTAAGGCTTGATTAATAATTCCATTTGAGCAAGTGGCCTGATTATGAGGTTGGTTGCAAGGATGGCACCATTCATAATATGCAGCCAAGTTATTCTGAACATGAACAATATCCTTGGCTGCATTAATAGGAGTAGGGTTATAAACTTGAAAGGGCCTTGGGTTAATATTATGTCTTGAACCCTGATAATTGCCTTGATAAGGCTATCTATTACCCTAATATTGTTGAGTTACAGCTTGATTATGCGGTTGATAAGGCCTATTGTATGATTGTTGTCTTTCTAGATTCACCAATTTATTGCCAAAATTCTGTAATAAATTCTTAATTTCTTGAAGCTCCTGAGATGAGCTTGCTGAGACATTTTCTTGATTTACAATAGCTGTAATATTAGTTGGAACAACAACTGATGACATTGGAATAGCTGGAAGGGGTGTAAAAGGTGGTACTTGAAGTGGCATACTAGGCTGTATCTCAGGAAATATTGGCATTGGTGGTCTAGGGGAAATCTTACCTGCTTGAATTAAACAATTTTCTGCCCTTATTGCTACTTCATAAGCATCTAGTAGAGATACCCCTCCCATTGACTGTGTCATTACTACTATCTCACTATCTATGGCTTTCAAATAATACAAAAAGGCATGTTCAGGAGAAGGCCTCATAGTAGTTGGGATCCTATCCCAAGTTAATTAAGATTAAATTAAGATTAAAATTCATTTAAAGACATTGTCCACAGCTCACAACCCAATAGTTTGACTAGGTATTTTCATACTCCTACCAAATCCTTTTGATTGGATCCCATATATTATAAAATATACCCACCTACCACATTCCCATCCCTTTTAGCAACTATAAAAAGGCATAACCTTTTCCTCATTTTAGCATAGGAAAAGACAATTTCTAGAGTGAAATATATTGTATCTCTTGTGAGATGGTGAAATGGTATATAAGGCTAATGGCTAACCTAAATCACACATTCCACCATCAACATTGGGGGACATAAATGTAACCAAGAGAAATTATTATGATGTCCTCAAGGAAGATCCAAAATAGTTGGTTAGGGTTTTGGTCCCCTTTCTTTTGTTTGATGGATTGCTAATGTGGATGTGAATGATGGATGTTGCAAACTAGATAAAATGAGACCAAAGAGACAAACTGTTACAACACCCACTATGCATTGGAGTGACACCCTTGATATGCAAAATACCATCTATGCAAATGTTGCAACAATACCCATAAACATAATTGCAATACCTAATTTTAATTTTATATCTAACAAGGCCCAAATTTTTACTAGGGTATCTTCTCAATCTCCTTAATCTATTTTTCAATTGAAAAATCCCATATTCTAGGTACACATGTTATTTTATATGTTTCATTTTTATAGAATTTAAAATAACACCTCTCACTTACTAGCTACTATACTTCTTGTTGTAGATAAAATGTTTAATTTTATTATTAATATTTATATCTAATAATATAATTCTAATAATAATTAGTACACATAACCTTTGGAAGTTCCTAGAAAGCATATTTCATTTGGTGAAGCTAACTTGCCTACTCTTCCACCTTTTAAAACCTACAACCTCTACTTTCAAATTTATGATATCCCTTTCCCATTTATTCTCCTAACCACAAAAACTTTTCCTTCCATTAATAGAAAAAATGTACACAAACACTTTAAAAATGCTACTATGAAAAATATTTTTGGTATTTCCTTGAATCCTAATATTATTTTTTCATTCATTGATTAACTCATATTTCCCTTTCTAATACAACATTTACCACATTTAAATAAATTTTATCAATATTTTCCTAATATTTCACAACACATTATTGTCTCCTACCTACACCTAAAATACCCACCCTAGCATCTTTTTCTTTCTAATCTTCACAAAAACCCTTGGTCCTTTCACAAGGTTACTTCTTGTTCCAACACCTAATATAACCTTGTCTACATATTCCATTTCTCTCGCACTCTTCACAATCCCTCCCTAACTCAAGGATCCCCAACACCCTACCCAAGCTTCCAAATAGCTAGTTATAATTCCTAACACACTCATTATGCTTTCATTTCCCTTTTTTTAATCCTAATAACACTCTAATGGTACTAAAAATGCATAGTACAACAATAGATAAGTATACGAAGAGGTACTAAAGGTAGGATCAATAAAAAAAGTGAAATAGGAATTTATTTAATGTATGAAAATACACATCATGTGAGGAGGGTATTTTTAAGCATGGCATGCAAGGATCATCATATGAAGAAAACTCAAAAGAGTGGAGATATGTTTTGGTGAAAATGGTAGATAGAGGAGTATATGCAATGGTATTATGTGGAGAAATTTCAAGGGAGGGAAAATATCCAAAATTATTGCACATGAAGAAGTATGAATAGAAGTGGCATGAGCATCAAAAGAAGGGTGATCATGTGGAAATATATTGAGAGGATCATGTCTATTGTGGTGTGAATCATAAGTGAGTGATAGGTCATATGTTGTGCTAGGTTCTTATAGCCAATCAATATTGATGTCAAGACAAGAACTAGAAGGTTCATCACAAGGAGAAATAAGGATGATAACCTCATCAATAAGATCTTTAATTATATTCTTTAAATCATTGCAATGATTGGTAGAATGGACTCAAATCTTATACTATGAATAATAAAGATCAATTTAATGAACCTACTTAAGATGTTTCATAAATAATAAGGCTGGAAGATTAATTAAAGTATACCCCAAGAGAAGTCTCAATATCTACTTAATAGGATTAGCAAGATGTTTACAAATATTTCTCCTTTCTTTTCTTGCAAGATAAGTGGAGAAGCTTTGAGAGAAGGTTCACATGGAACTATAGGAGTAGGAGGATAATTTTCCTCAATCCATGCAAGTAGTTTTTCAACCTCAATGTATAATAAATAATAATAAAATGGAGAGGCATGTTCGCTCACACTAATATCGTATAGAAAATGAGGCAAGAGAATATCTAGATAAAGAGGTTGGAGTAGAGAATCAAGACAATGGAATCTCATGTAAACAAGTAAATAAAATAAGTATGAAGTATAGTCCTTAATAGTTTTACTAGGATCTTGCTTGCAATGTACTAATTTTATGAAAAACACTTCAAGATTCATATATATTGGAAGCAATGTGTAAATGTGCGCACATGATCAATAAAAGAGTGTAAGGAGCTAGGAGCTAAGATGTAGAACCAATCCAAAGTATCATCTATCCAAGTACTAAGAAATAATTTAACCAATATAGTATCATCATATGTACATGAGTTAAAGAAGTACTATATAATTTTTTCACTTGAAAAATATGATCTCCTTTGCCATCATTTATGTTTGAAATAATATAGTACCCAATATAATAGAATAAGAATATATGTGAATTACATAATAAATATGATAACTATGAAGGTTTGGAATGAGAAGTAGAGGGAGAATTAAAACTATCCAATTATACATTGATTTCCTTAATTTTAGTATTTACAAGTACAATTAGGATTAGAATTAGAATAACTAGTATGTGGATAAGGATATCCACGTGTAAGGGGTCCTCACACTAGGAGGGAAAGATGAAGGTGTCACATGAGGGGACAAGTGTTCTTGTATGGGGAGGTGTAGGAATAGAAACAAACAAATTTGGTTCACAAGGAGGTAATAATGTTCTATTAAAGGAGGAGATAGAGAAGAGAAAGGAGGAAACATTGATTCAAGAAGGAGAGTATGCCTATAAACATAATGAAGTGGATAAACATATAGAGGAGATAATTGGTATATAGGGGAGGGAGTTGGGAAAAAATATAAGAGAAAGTATCCATTCCTATGTCATCATGTAATTTCTCAAGTTTAATATCTTAAAAATGTGTACCAAGATCATCATGTGCCAAAATTTCCTCAAGAGAAATTTCATCCATGGAAGGAAGAGAATGTTAAAATACTTAAGGAAATATACATGATAAAAAGTAGGAGAAAGTTGAGGCTCAAAGATAGATTAATAATCAAAAGAAACATGAGCTTCATCATCACTAGAAGGAGGATCAATAAATTCATTAAAGGAGAAATCATTGAAAATGGTACAAGAGACTTTAAGAGAAAGTGTGTGCAATATGACCATGAATTTGATTTAGTGTGATAATTAAGAATTTATTAATGACACTATCATGATCAATTAATTTCCCAATACTATGCGTATTATCATAGACTATGGGATATATGGTGTAGTTAGTAGAAGTCTTCTCATGAGTAGGAGAAAATGATAGATATGTAGCATTATGAATATCATAATATGTACTATAAGATGAGTAGTAGTAATAAAGGAGAAGTGGAAGGAGAAAGAGAAACATGAACATATTCATTATCAAACAAACCTTTATGATAAGAATTGAAACTAGGAGTTGAAGAAGAATGAAGTGGGTAAGCTTGAGATGCAGTTGAGAAAGAGAGAGAAGAGAAGGTGTCTAGAAGAGGGATAAATGTAAGATTTAATATAAAGGGAAATGGCATGAGGATAATTTTTAAGTAAAAAAGAAAAGGATGGGTGGTGCTTAATGCAAGAAATTATATAATCATATGAAGAGGGAGATAAAGCTTTATTTCATAAGGTAATGATATGGTTAAAGACATGAGGGTGGGTAGAAAAGAGATGGTGACAAAAGTGAGGATCAAAGAAGTTGAAATTAAGGGAGGGAGATGAAAAGACCATAGAGGGTGGTTGGGATGGAAACAATAGAAGGAGAAGTACCATTAGAGTGTTGGTAGGATTAAAAGGAGGGAAAGGAAAGGAGAATGAGTGTAATAGGAATTATAAGTAGCTATTTGGAAGCTTGGGTAGGGTGAACATTGGGAATCCTTGAGTTAGGGAGGGATTGTGAAGAGTGTGAGAGAAATGAAATATGTAGACAAAGTTATATTAGGTGTTGGAAGAAGAAGTAACCTTGTGAAAGGACCAAATGTTTTTGTGAAGATTAGAAAGAAAAAGATGCTAGGGTGGTTATTTTAGGTGTAGGTAAGAGACAATAATGTGTTGTGAAATATTAAGAAAATATTGATAAAATTTATTTAAATGTGGTAGATGTTGTATTAGAAGGGGAAATATGAGTTAATCAATGGATGAAAAATAAAATTAGGATTCAAGGAAATACCCAAAATATTTTTCATAGTAGTGTTTTTGAAGTGTTTGTACATTTTTTCTATTAATAAAGGAAGAGTTTTTGTGGTTAGGAGAATAAATGGGAAAGAGATATCATAAATTTGAAAGTAGAGGTTGTAGGTTTTAAAAGGTGGAAGTGTAGGCAAGTTAGCTTCACCAAATGAAATATTCTTTCTAGGAACTTCCTAAGGTTATTTGTACTAATTATTAATAAAATTATATTATTAGATATAAAAATATTAATAATAAAATTAAACATTTGATCTACAACAAGAAGTATAGTAGCTAGTAAGTGAGAGGTGTTATTTTAAATTCTATAAAAATGAAACATATAAAATAACATGTGTACCTAGAATATGGGATTTTTCAATTGAAAAATAGATTAAGGAGATTGAGAAGATACCCTAGTAAAAATTTGGGCCTTGTTAGATATAAAATTAAAATTAGGTATTGCAATTATGTTTATGGGTATTGTTGCAACATTTGCATAGATGGTATTTTGCATATCAAGGGTGTCACTCCAAAGCATAGTGGGTGTTGTAACAGTTTGTCTCTTTGGTCTCATTTTATCTAGTTTGCAACATCCATCATTCACATCCACATTAGCAATCAATCAAACAAAAGAAATGGGACCAAAACCCTAACCAACTATTTTGGATCTTCCTTGAGGAAATCATAATAATTTCTCTTGGTTACATTTATGTCCCCCAATGTTGATGGTGGAATGTGTGATTTAGATTAGCCATTAGCCTTAGATACCATTTCACCATCTCACAAGAGATACAATATATTTCACTCTAGAAATTGTCTTTTCCTATGCTAAAATGAGGAAAAGGTTATGCCTTTTTATAGTTGCTAAAAGGATTTTAGGGATGGGAATGTGGTAGGTGGGTATATTTTATAATATATGGGATCCAATCTAAAGGATTTGGTAGGAGTATGAAAATACCTAGTCAAACTATTGGGTTGTGAGCTGTGGACAATGTCCTTAAATGAATTTTAATCTTAATTTACTAGGTGATATTAGGTTACTTGCTAACCATCAAGGGATAGGTGTACAAATGAAATATTTTCTTGTTGAAAATTAATATAAGGAGGGGAAAGGTGGCATTTAGACATAAAATAAACATAGGGATAATAAATTATGGCTAAATGAGGGGTAAAGGGGTAAACAACATGGGAAAACATAAGATATAGGTTAAGATGTCATAGAAACATGGGAAAAAATGAACATAGAAAAACACTCGTGGAGGATTAAAAAGACATAAAAAACATAGTGAAGGAGAAAAATATGGCTAAAAGATAATAAAGAGTATGGAAAAAGGGTCAAAATATGTTAAAAATAAACACATGGTAATAGGGCTAAAATAGTGGCAAAATTTTGATAAAGGTATGCAAATTTTAATATATAAAAAATTACCCCCACTTTAGTGGGCTTATGATTGGATAAGGAGGAATTGTGATAAAGGAAATAATACAATTACATTAAGAATTAAATGTAAAGAATGCATGGATACCAAAGGAGAGATATCAACCTTCATTGATCTTCAATTTTCTTACATTGGTCCATTCACCTATGTTAGAGTAATCATGCATTAGCTAATAATTAATTAATCTTTAATTAATTATTAAGATAATTTCACTTCATGCACATAAGCTAAACTTAGGAGTGCTTTTTTTTTTGTTGACTAGAGTGAGCTATTATTAGATCATTTTTTCTCATCACATAGGATGAAAACACTTGTAATGATCTAATCCCTTTATCATTTAGGTTTTGATCTTATAAAGCACTCTCCTTCATTTTATAATTTCATTATATAAGTTTTTCTTGTTGAGGATATAGAAAATCATTGTTTGCAACTCTCTTGCATGGAAGTTGTTTTTGTTTGTTGTTTGATTTTACATATCATATTATTCAAAAATATAACATGCTATCAAAGTGTGGATTCAACAAACCCCTTCTCCATTTTTTTATTTTTTTCTCAACTAGGGTTACAAAAGAAAATTTGGGTCTTCATTTTTTGGGGGTTTTTTGGAGTTGGGAATTTTTTTGATGCATTTTGGAGCTAAAAGGACTCACCATTGTTCTCAAGAGGCAAAATAAACAAATTTGGATATTAAATTTTCCTACTTTTGGTGATGGGAATCCAAGAGGAATTTTTTTACATTAAGGCATGTACAACCCCCTATATGATCTTTTTTGAAAAAAAATATATATGCAAGCACCAAACTCTATCAATAGCAATCATTGTTATTTAAGGGCCACCCCATGAAGCATAACTCCATTCAGGGTGACACCCTTTTGGTGATGCTTTATAGAACTCACAGCCACATTTCCCTGCTTGCTGATAGTCTTCTAACCCCTGTGGGCTCCACTCACAAGTGGGCAGTCACCTCTATGACCAATGGCTTTGTGTAGGACCCGGTCCATGCCCTTATCACCCCTTATAGTCATGTGAATAACTAGGGGCCAAATGTTTTTAGCCCCTAAGTGTTCCTTGTAGGGCAGATTGGACAACTTTTAACAAAAATGGGCATAAATTTTGCCTCACTTGTCCATTTTTTGCAAATGAAAGACCTCCAAAAAGATAGTTCTGAGCCCATTCCAATGGTGCAATCCTTTTTTTATAATTTTCTATAGAATTTTGAAGTTAGATCTTCTTTTTTATGCTTCTGAGGTCATAACTTGGGAAAACGAGCTCCATTTTTTACAAAAAAGCAAGCATTGGAAAGGTGTTTCAATACTATACACATTCATGCAGTCCATTTTTCTAGAAAACTCACTAGGTACATAGATTTTTTATGTATTTTTTTATTTTTGAATCTTTTTTGCAGTCAATGTTGTATTAGGGTTTGGTTTTCCTTGTTGTGGAGGATATATTTCTCACCTTCAATAAATACATCAAAGGAAAAAACCTCTTTCCCACACATTATTTTGAAAACCTCAACCATCATGGAAGATACCTCTTCTATTAAACATCTTACACACATAATTATCATATATGGAAAGCTCGTAGGACCAAATTTCTCATGTTAAAGGGTTTATGGTCCACTTTAGATGAAGTACAACCAACATTGACTCAACAATTTGAGATACTTCAGCATAGGAACAAGATTGATGAGGCTATGGGACTGATAGCACTGTAGGTTTCAAACATGACCACTTATTTTATATTGAGTCTTGCACCTCTACTAGGGATATGTGGGAGAATTTCAAAGATATTTTTGGCACTATTAATGAGTTTTGAGCTCTACATATTGAGGTAGCATTGACATCACTTTCACCTAATTCTTTCCCCTCCATTAAGGACTTCTTATAGAATTTTATGTCACTCAAATCTCTTTTGCAAGGTTGTGGGAAGAATAAAAATGACAAAGAATGTGTTTTCCTAATCCTTTCTAAGCTTAGAGGGCCATTTCAAGTCTTCTCTTTAGGAGGTTCTTTTTGTTCCTAATATCTCCACCAACCTTCCTTTTGTGTACTAGATTTTCTAATCTAGCATAGGTAGGGTAGTTAAGTTTATCCCACATAATGTAGTTATTCGTGACCTTCATGATCCTAATATTATTGTGGCTATTGGGAGTGTTGATTCTTCCTCTCATTTATATTGCTTTGATGGTTTTGAGATTTCAACTAGTCTAGGTCCATCTTTTATAGCACATGCATACATTGTGAGTAGGCTTTAACATGAATTCTTTTCATCATGTCAATTATAGATATCTCCAACAGATGAGTATAAAAGCATTAGTGTTAGGGATCCCTAAGATTTCTTGTATTGATGGTGTTTTTCAAGGATGTGCTCTTGGCAAACATCACCAACATTTTTTTCCTATCTAGGTAGAGCCACACATGCTATGGTACCCTTAGAGTTGGTACATAGTGGCCCCATGCCATTTCCAACTACTTCATTTTCAAGGGCCAAATATGTGCTCACATTTATTAATGACTTCTCTAGGCATACATGGGTGTACTTTCTTAAGTACAAGAGTGTTGTCTTTGATTTTTTTAGGATCTTTAAGGCATTCATGGAGAAGAAATTTGGTCTTTCTATCAGGTGGATACACATAAACAACGGGGGGAGTATGACAATCACACTTTTAGGGAGTTTTACATTTGAGAATGGTCTACAACATTAGCTTACAATTACATACACCCCTCAATAGTATGGTTTTGATGAGTGAAAGAACAAAAATTTATGAGATATGGCCAATTGTATGATTTAGATATGAGATATACATTCTTCTTTTTGGGTTGAGGCAGTTAATTGTGCCAATTATATTCAAAATTGTATGCCCTTTTGTAGTTTGGTTGTCATTGATGTCAAAAAAGAGTTGCAGTGTGGTTGTTTGGTTGCCATAATATTTGATAAATTATCCACATTTCTTTGTTGGTGTTTCTTTGCTCCTACGGTTTGTAAGATAGCTTCATGATGTGTTAGGGCATGCATGATCCAAGTTTCAATTCATTTGGGTTTTGTGAATATGTTTTTGTGAGTGATAGTTTGAAGACTATGTTGATCTTGTGTTGGTGTTTTCAAAGGTAAAAACTTTGGATTTACATTCCTTCATATTTGTAGATATGGTCATGTGGTTCAAAAGATAAGCTTAGCATGATGTGAAGATGGTATATCCAAAGTTTCATGTCAATTGTCCTTCCACATAGAAAGTTGAAGATGGTAGAGTATAGGACTGTGTTTTCCGGTGATTAGTTTCATTGTTTGTTGGCTTACACCAACTTGCTACTACATGTAGTTTTGAAAGGAATGTATAAGAATGTTCCTGAATATCATGTGATGTTTTTTTTTGCTCCACAATGTATTTTTTGGCTTCTCTGAAACTAGTTGTGGTTTGGAATGCATTTTTTGTTAGGTTATGCTTTTTCCTAGTTGACTAAGGTATTTTGAGAGTGTGTGCCACAAGCTCAAGTGTTTACAGAGTTCAAGGATTATTTGAAGGTGTTGTATGGGTCATTTTGATTCATCTTGGAGAAGCAAAAGTAATGCTTTATCATTCATGTGTACTGCCAATGTTAAGAAGGTTGGCATACTTCATGTTTCATGTTTTCATGCTTAAGGCTAACCTATTTTAGATTTGTGAAGCATGCAAATGATGTTCATTGAAGACCGATCTATGAAGAGTGTTTAGGACTAGGTTAAGGGTGTGTTAGAATCTACAAGGTGTGTTCCTCTTCTTGGTGTTATGTGTAGTCTTTTGGGCCTTGCCCTCTACATGTTGATTGTTGATTGTTTTATCTTTGGTTGACTTGCAAATGTAATATTTTTTGTTGTAGGCCAACATGTGAATTGTAATCAATGTAATATCATGTATAAATTCTAAAAATAGTTGATCTAGGTCAATGAATGTGTGTGGGATGATGAAAAATGCATAAGTGATTGAAAGAGAAAGAGAAAAAGTGTAGGTTCCTATTCAGTTTCATCTTTTGAACATATTTTTGTGACAAAAGGGAAGTGAAGAAGATGCTTAATTGTTTTCTAGAGGCAGTGAGCCAAAGGAAAAACTTCTTGAAGGTTGAAAGAAATGAGCCAATAAGCCATAGAGAAGACATTTGAAGACATTTGCAGAAGTGACAAAGTAGAATTACAATCATCAAAAAGAGGAGAAAAAGTAGAAATGCAATCATCAAGAGGATTGAGCCTAATTGTTAGTTTCAAATAGTGGAAGGACTATCATTTTGTAATCATTCCTAAGTGTGTTCTTAGTTCAGGGAGTTGTAGCTTCCTTGGGTTTTAGCCCTAAAACAAAGTCCACATGGAGTTGTATCTTCCTTGGGAGTGACCCTAAAACCTCTTTTTAGGGAGTAATAGCTTTTTTGGGTTGTAGCCCTAAAACAAAGTTATAACTATTATTCATTTGTGAGGCTAGATTAGGATAGTAGCTCCTAGCAAAATTTCTCACCATGGATTTTCCCCTTTGTGATTTTCCACATACATCTAGTGTTGTTGTGTTGTGCATTGTTTCTATCTTTCATGTTCTTTCTTATGCGGTAGAGTTTGATGTTTCTTTTGTTCTAGAAGTTTTGAGATCTGATAGACTATTTATTCACCCTCCCCTCTCAATATTCTAGTGTATGTTCAACATGCCTCACAAGGCATTGCAACATGTGACTCCTAAGTAGGCTTGGTCCCATGTCAAGTATGGTGTATCTTCATTCAGAGTGTTTGGTTGTTAGGCTTGGGCATTCATTCCTGAAGCTCAATAGAAATCCATGGAGAGGAAAATTCAACCACTCATATTTGTTGGATACTATGAGGATGTTATGGCATACAAGTTGTTTGATTATGATTCTAGAGATGTCTTATTTCAATTGGATGTCTAGTTTGATGAGCACTTTCCTCAAATGGATTCTTCATCACCAACATCTCTCTCATTACCTACTACTCTCTCTTCATATCTTGAGGATTCCTTATCTCTTTAGGATAAGGATGATACTCTAGCTATTCCTCCACCTCCAGATATTCAACCCTTACCTAAAGTGGCCCACAATAATATTGATGCAGCTATATTTGTGGCAAGTGATCCTTCAAAATCTTGTTGTACTCATGTAGAAACGTCAAGTGTTAGTCTTTTGATTCATTCCATTTCAGATGATCCTTAGAACTTTCAATGGCAGTTGGTATTCTTGATTGGGATAGTGCTATGACAAATGAGTATTCTTCATTGATGAAGAACAATACTTGGGATCTGGTTCCTCTTCATAAGGGAAGAAATTTGGTTTGGTTTAAGTGGGTAAATTATACCAAATATGTTGTAGATGGTTCTGTTGATAAGTTCAAGGCTTTTCTTGTTGCAAAGGGTTTTTCTTAGGTTGAATGCATTGACTATTCTGAGACCTTTGTCCCTATTACCAAGATGAATTATATTTACCTTGTAATTTCACTTGTAGCTTCACAAAGATTAATAATATACTAGATGGATGTGAAGAGTGCTTTCCTTCATGCTGATCTTCATCAAGAGATCTATATGGAGCAGCCACATCATTTTATTGAGGACTCTTTACTAGTTTGCAAGATTTATCATTCATTATATGGTCTCAAATAGGCCCCTTGGGATTGGTATGAGAATATTTACACTTTTATGCTTTCTTTTGGCTTCACATGATGTCATTCTAATCCCACAATGCACATTCAATGATAGGAGTGTGATATTTTGATCCTTGTGCTATATGTGAATGATTTTATTCTTATAGATGATTTATCATCCATGATCCAAAGTGTTTAGTGAGTTTTGATAGAGCAGTTTGAGATGACAGATATTGAACTTCTACACTACTTTCTTGGTTTATAGGTTATTTAGTCTTCAAATGTGATTTCCATATTTCAAAAGAAGTATGTTCTTGACATGCTTCTAAGATTTTTCATGCTTGATTGAAAGCTTACCCCCACACCATTTCAACGAGGTTTTGTATTATATTCCAATTGTACTACTCCTTCAATAGATGCTACATTATATAGGTAGTTGGTTGGTAGTCTTTTGTACCTAACACACTCATGTCTTGATATTTCTTTTGTAGTTGATCTTGTCTCTTAGTTCTCACATGATCCACATGAGAGTAATTCAAAATCTTCCAAGCATATTTTGAGATATATTTAAGGAACCTCACACTATGGTATTTACTATATATTAAGAGATTCTCAGATAATTGGCTTCATTGACTCAGATTGGGCTAGTGATGTCAATTATAGGATGTCCACTTTTGGATTTTTTTTTTGCCTTGGTTTTGGCCCCATTACATGGTCTTGTGATGCAAGAGCATCCCTGGTTGTAAAGAAATCTTGTATCAACCAAAAATAGTTAATTTCTTGCATTGCATTCAATAGCAGTTTTAGCAGTTCATTCCACATTTTACCACATCATTGTTTCTCAGCTCGTGGAGCACGATATAGCATCTTCACTTTGACATCTACCACATATCCAAATTTCACATCATTTGTAATTCTTCATTGAAAGTTGTCACTCTCATAATTTCACTATGTTTACTAGTAAGAGCATTTGGGGCTGACTTGGTCTAAATTTATTAGTGCGGACCTATTCCAAATCATGTAGAGATTAATGGGACATCATACAAGAATCTTGGGTCAGTTGGAAATATGCCACCAAGGAGAGTGCATGCTATAGAAAATGTTGTTGGAAGAATGGATGAGATGATGGAAATGATGCACGAGATGTGAGTTAGGTTAGATGTTGTTGAAGAAGATTGAAGACAAGGCCTAGACCCTAGGAAGAATGATGAAAGTGATGATGAAGTAGAACATGTGAATCAATTTGCAAAAACCCTAGACAAAGAAGAAGAAGAATTAGATCAAGTAAAGATGTTGAAAGTGATCTCAAAGATTGGAAAGTGACCTAGAGTTGAAATTCAAAATTACATGAGAAAATTCAAATCCTGAAGAATTGATTGATTGGATCAATGAGATGGAAGAATACTTTGAATACAAAGAAATTGAAGATCCAAAAAGAGTTAGATTTGCAAAAAAAAGAAGTTAAAATGTCATGCCACATTATGGTGGAAAGAAGTGCAGTTAGATCGAAACAAAAGAGGCAAAAAAAGAATCATCAAATGGGATAGAATGGTGACAAAGTTGAAGAATCAATTCATACCAGCAGATTATGAACTCAAATTGTTGAAGAGATTGCATAACCTGGGACAAAAGGAAGGATCTATGAAGGAGTATACTAAATAATTCTACAAGATGATAATCAAAACCGATTATAGTGAAGCAAGTAAAGAGAAGGTTTCCAGATATATCAATGGTTTGAGAACAAACATTCAAGTGGAATTGAGCCTGGTAAAGATGGCATCTGTTGAAGAAGCATATCAATTTTCATTGAAAGTAGAAGAGAAGTTCAACTAGAAGTTTGAAAAAAGGTAGAGAAGTGCAAGAGGGAGATTCCAAAATATTCGACCCCTGTCTAGAGAAAGAAGAACCTATGTGGAAAAAAACAAAGATCTAAAATTCTACCGGAGTGAACAAAAGGATGCCAAGTCATACCACAGAGGAAGAGAAGATAGAAATTTCTACCACATTAACAGAGGAGGTCATAACCATTACTGCAATGATGGATTTTGGAGAGATGAAAGAAGATCTGAGAGAATACTATTTAGAGGAACTTGTTTCAAGTGTGGAGGTGAAGGACACAGAGCATTCAAGTGTCATCAAGGAAGTACCAAAAAGAAACTTGAGCATACTGAAAGAAAAACATAAATGGATGAAGAACATGTTGGATCCTCTAATTCAGTTGGGAAACCTCAGAAAGGTGAATCACTAGTGATGAGAAGAGCTTTAATGCATGAGGAAGTGATTGAAGAACCACCACAGAGGAAAAGTCTACTCAGAACCAGATGTAAGTCTAGAGGAAAGGTATGTAAAGTTATCATTGATAGTGGTAGAACTGATAATCTAGTTTCAGAGGAGATGGTAATTGAATTGAACTTGAAGAGATTGAAACACCTGAACCCCTACAGGATAGCATGGATTCAAGATGATCATAAGATATTGGTGAATGAGCAATGTTTGGTGAAATTTCATATTGGGTCATATAGGGATGATTTGTCCTATATGATATTATGCCTATGGATGCATGCCATATACTGTTAGGAAGAATGTGGAAATATGATAGGAAAGAAATTCATGATGGAAGAAGAAATACTTATACTATGACATCAAATGGAAAGAGAATCAGGTTGATACCTTTAGAGGAAGAGGAGAAGACTTAATTTTGTGGCACTACCAGACTATGTTTGGTAGATGGAAGAATTTTTTTGGATGGATTGAGGCATGAGAACATGTTTTTTGCATTGATTCCAAAGGTTGGTGGTAAACCAGAGGTAGAGAACCCTACCACAAAGAATGAAGAAGTAGTAGAATTGTTGATAGAGTATGAAGACATCATGTCAAAGAATGTACTAGATGGAATTCCACCTATCTAGAGCATCAATCATCATATAGATCTTATACCAAGATCAAGTTTTCCAAACAAAGAAACACATAGAATGACACTGGTAGAGAATGCAAAGTTGAACTGACAGATACAAGAGTTGTTGAGGAAAGGATTGATTAGAGAAATTTTGAGCCCATGTGCGGAACATGTTGTACTTGCACCTAAGAAATATGGGGAGTGGAGAATGTGTACCGATTCAAGAGAAATCAATAAGATCACCGTCAAGTATAGATTCCCATTGTTGAGGATGGATGACATTATGGATTGTTTGAGTGGAGCAAAGTACTTCACAAATATTGATCTCAAGATTAGATATCATCAGATCAAGAACAAAGAAGGAGATGAATGGAAGACTGCATTAAGACTAATGAAGGATTGTATGAGTGGTTAGTAATGCCTTTTGGATTGACCAATGCATTGAGAACTTTCATGATATTGATGAATAAGGTATTGAAGAAATTCTTGGTTAAGTTTGTCATTGTCTACTTGGATGATATTTTGATTTTTCAGTAAGACTAGAGAAGAAATTTTTTTGTACATCCAAAAAGTATTGCAAAGTTTGAGAGAAGATAAGTTGCTAATTAATTTCAAGAAGTGTAGTTTCATGAGGACAAAGTTGGTATACTTGGGATTTTTTATTTTTGTTGAAAGATTGAAGATGGATTTGGAGAAAGTGAAATAAATTTTAGAGTGTCCTACATCGGTAAACATTGGAGAAGCAAGATCATTCCATGGATTGGCTAGTTTCTATTGAAAGTTTATCAGGAGTTTCAGTAGTGTTTGTAACCCCATGACAAAGACAATGAAAGGAGACAATAAATATTTTAAGTGGACGTCTGGAGCATAAAGAATTTTTGAACTGTTGAAGCAAAAGGTGACAAAGCAACTGGTATTAGCATTACCAAATTTTGACAAAGTATTTCAAGTTGACTATGATGCAAGTGGAAATACAATTGGAGCAGTGTTGAGTCAAGAAGGAAGACCTATAGCCTATTTCAATGAAAATTTGAATGATGCCAAAATAATTTACTCAATTTATGATCATGAATTTTATGCCATAATTCAAGCCTTGAAGAAGTGGATACATTACTTGTTTCCTAAGGAGTTTGTGTTTTATATAGATCATTAAGCTTTGCAATATCTGAAAAGTCAAGGAAAGTTGAATTAGAGACATATGATATGGGTTATTTCTTGCAGAGTCATACATTTTTGTTGAAGCATAGGAGTGGCAAGTCAAATAAATTTGCAGATGCATTGAGTAGATGAAGGAATTTGCTGACAAAGATGAGAGTGGAAGTATTGGATCTGAGGAATTGAAACATATGTATGAAGATGATACAAATTTTGGTGAAGCATGGAGAGCATGTAAAGAACCAATAATGACAAACCGAAGCCAATGGTTGGACTATTTCATTCAAGAAGGTATGTTATTCAAAGGAAATGAGTTGTGTATACCGAGGAGTTCAATGAGGGATAATTTGATCAAGAAAAAACATAGTGGAGGTTTAGCAGTACATTTTGGAGTGGATAATGTAGTAGCTTTGGTGAGTGAACATTATTTTTTACCACAAATATATAAGGATGTAAGGAAGTATGTTCAAAGTTGCAAAATTTGTCAAGTTGCAAAAGGAAGTAGTCAAAATACTAGATTGTACAAGCCTTTGACAGTAACAGAGAGACCATGGGAAGATTTAAGCATGAATTTCATTTTTGGGATTGCCAAGAACACATGGAGGTTATGATTCTATTATGGTAGTAGTGGACAAATTTTCTAAAATGACACATTTTATTCCTTGTAAGAAGACTAATGATGTTGTGCATGTTGCCGACTTATTTTTCAAAGAGATTGTGAGATTACATGGATTACCTAAGAGTATTGTTTCAGATGGAGACACTAAATTCATTGGACACTTTTGGAGGACATTATGGAAGAAGATGAAGACAAATTTGAAGTTCAGTTCATCATACCACCCATAGATAGATGGATAGACAGAGGTAGTGAACAAAAGTTTGGGCAATTTTTTAAGATGTTTGGTTGGAGATAAAGCAAGAAGTTGGGATATAATTTTACCATAGGAAAAATTTGCATACAATAATTTAGTGAACTAGAGTACAGGGAAGACATCATTTCAAATTGTTACCGGAGTAAATCCTAGAGAAGTTACAGAATTAAGGGACATTAGTATGTAGAATAAAAGGAGTGTGGAGGAAAAAGAGTATGTAGATTTTATAGAGACATTGCATAATCAGGTCCGAAAGAATTTAGAAGACATGAATGGTAAATATAAGGAGAAGGTAGATGAACACCAATGACATAAGGAATTTTTTATTTGAGATGAAGTGATGGTATATTTGGGGAAGGATTTCTAGTTGGTACATACAATAAGTTGAAGATAAGAATGTTTGGACCATGTAAGATACTAAGGAAGTTTGATGTTGGAAACACATATGAAGTGGAATTACTAAAAGCATTGGGAATATCACCTATTTTCAATGTTGCAGACTATATGATTTCTATAAAGGATAGTCAAGTGGTAGCACTGATGAAGTTGATTTGAAGGTTACCACATCAAGAATCAAAGGATATTGAGTAGATTTTGGATACCAGAACCAGAAGGAGCATAAGGAACAAGTAGTACAAAGAATGTCTTGTGAAGTGGAAAGGTAGACCAGTGGAGGATTCATCATGGATGTCTCAGGATGAGGTGGACCATCTTGTTTTTCCTCTTAGCCCTAGAAAGTGCTTAGGACTCACTATTCTTCCAACCTCGGGTGTCTGATGCATGAACATCCCTAGTTGTAAAGCAATCCTGTATCACCCAAAAATAGTTCTTTTCTTGCATTGCATTCAGTAGTAGTTTCATTAGTTCATTCCACATTTTAACAAATCATTTTTTCTCAGCTCGTGGATCAGGATATAGCATCTTCACATTGAAATCTACCACATATCCAAATTTCACATCATTTGCAGTTCTTTGTTGAAAGTTATCGCTCTCAAAATTTTATTGTGTTTACCTGTAAGAGCATTTGTGGTTGAACTAGTCCATATTTCTTAGTGCATACCTACTCTAGATCGTGTGGAGATTAATGGGACATCATACAAGTATCTTGGGTTAGTTGGTACCTATCTTGGAGATTCACAAGACATATCTTTTCACGTGGAGTTAATTCTACATATTTGTGGCTGACATTCATATTTGATCATTCATTAGGTTATTAATCCTTGTGGCTAATGCAAAACTATACTAGAGCTTGAGGAGCATATTTATAAGCATGTGTAATCATTGTAGATCATCAATTCTAAGTTAGATGTTTTAGGATCACTACAATTTTGCATAAACCCTTCGAGGGCATGTAATAAGGCCTATTGGCTAGTTGTATTATTGAAAGCCCTTGTGACAGGCTTGTGAGCCTTGTATATTCACCCATGAGGAATATGTTGCATGATGATTACAAATTCAATGAGATTTCTTGTTCACATATCAAATTGTTGTGTTATTTCCATTGTGTTGACTCATTGCTACATGGTTTAGACCGTTCCTTTTGGAACCCTCCTACTGTGACTGCACCATCTTGCAAGAAACAATTTTCTATTGCATTATAATCCAAAAAGGTTGAGTATTGTGTAATGGTTTTGGATAGCCAAGGGGTTTTCAGCTTCATCAGTCATAAAATGAGTTATATTTTTGTCTTGATAGTCCCGCTATTCTTTGGTGTGACAATCAAAGTTCCATTCACATTTCTTGCAACCCAGTGGAGCATCAATGTACTAAACACACAAAGATCCACATGCACTTCATATGATAGTTGATTCAAGATGGTTTTCTCACCTTGGAGTATATGCCTATAGAGGAGCAGATTGTAGATATCTTCATGAAACCTTTAGCATCACCTTGTTACCTCTAGTTGCAATCGATGCTTGGGGTGAAGGAAGTTTTCCTTGGGGGGTCTTCATGAGGCCTCATTCCTTCATGTTTTTCTAATACACACTTCCATCTCTCTTGAGGAGAGGAGCTTTTCCCATGAAGTTTTATCCTTGTCTCTAGTTATGAGAGATTTCTTTGATTGTACATGGGTACCTCATCAGACCTTATTGTAACACCTCACCATGAAACCCTAGAGGACAACTCACTACAACACTTAAAAAAATGGAACAATTTTTTTTAAAAAAGTGAAACATATTAAAGATTGCAAATTTTACAATAACTTGCATTTTAAACCTAAGTCCTCTAAGGTTCCATGACTACACTACTAGAATCCCATTAGCTAAACTAGCAAGAATTGCAAATCATCACTAACATCTCATTAAACAAGATTCATCTAAAAATATGAATTTCATTAATCCATCCCATATAAATGATCAATCAATATGAAATAACCATAACATGTCACCAATAGATACCATTGAAATCAATTTCGTTAAATAACATAAACAAGTTACATCACTAACATTATCCATTACAAGAGAAAGTTCAATAATGAATTACAAATTTACATCATTACATCAATGTTTCCCCAAGATCAATTGGGGAAGATTATACATCAAAGTTACAATACATGATACAATTGTTTTCAATTCAATACAAGTACATGTAAGATATTTCCTTCAACTGGAACAAGTGTAGAGTCCACATATCTAGGAGAAGTCACCACACGAACAATCTAGGGAGAAGGGAACCCAATAGAGTACAAGGCACATTCCACTCGACCATATGAAACCCTAAGGTCCACCCCCTGTGCTAGGAGATAACAATAAGGTCCCACCACCATAATGACAACAAGGTGACAACCAATTGACATAATAAGACTATATAGGACTCTGACATGCAAAGTACAACATAACATTACATAACAATGACATCACTTCCAAAGGCACACAAACATCAAAGGGAAATATGAGATAAGGGAAAACTAGGTTGCAGTAGGGAAGAGTGTCATTGCATGGTCCTAATATGGGTTATCCTAGCCGCCTCACACTAGGCATCGGCCCCATAGGGTAACACATGCAGAACCAACTTCCTTTCATGAAGAAAAGGAAGTTGATCTTTCCAACCAGGCCTTCTCAACCCATCCTTAGCCTAAATGAGCACTATAGGAATGGGTGAGGCATCCAATTATCTTGATTATAGTTAGAATCTACCCAACCCCCTAGTTTATTAATTAGGTTATCACTTGTTTAAGAAACTCCCACATGGGTTATCCTAGTCACCACTTTGTGTGCTAGCCCCCATTGAGAGCCACTCCCCCTACTAACAACTAGAAGACCCAAAAAAAACCAACAATGTAAAGCCATCATGCACATAAACAAAAACCACAAAAGTACTTATCTCGACCAAAGAATGAATCATCTCGCTCTCAAACACAACTATAATACAAATAAGGGTGCATGGAAAAAGACCCATATCAACACATTGTAAGAATCACTTCAACCAAGTTCAAGAGTAATCATAAACATTTATCCAATAACACAATTCCCAAGCCTCTGGAAGACTTCTAACAGTCACCTCACAAAATGACTTAGACATTTGTACAATAACCCACAATCATTCCCAAATCAATAATCATTACCTTTACTTCATATAATCAAATAAAAACACTAATAGGAACATGGGATCCAAAATGGATTCACAATGCAACTATTTCATGTTTGCTAAATATTCATCTTAATAAAAAGGAAATATATTTCCATATGCACTAATTCTTCCATACCCAAATTTTCCTTTATTTCATTTATTTCTCATACATGATCGACTAATAACTAAGGAAACAATGTTCTCATATTGATCTCATCATATAAATACACACATGCACATATACAAGATTATACATGTATAAACGTATATATCTTAATATTATCAAAGCAAGGTTCTTTTTTTCATTATAAATACATAATGTAGCTTTTAAACCATATCAATAACAATATATGTATATATATATATATTTACAACTTATTCTATTCAAATTTCATGCCAAATACTCTCTAACAAACTTCTATTTAAGAATGTCTCGATTATAGAATATGTACAGTGACTCAACAGTTCAAAAATACACATTACATGGGCATATATATACACACACTTTACAACCATCGAATAACAAGGGCAAATGAAGAGATAGACAGTTAATCGAATTTACAAATTGTTGTGATCTATAGTATGAACACATTAAAATGTCTGCCTCCAAAGTATGAAAGGTGGTAAGGAGAGTCTAGTGACCAAGGAAAAAGAAGGAAATTGTTATCCAGTTTCGATGGCAAAGCAAGACATCATATAACCATCGATATTTACAAAGAAAACATGGAGTATTCTAAGCATCCACCACATTCTCAAATACACAAAAGGTGGTTCAAATGAAACACAAAAGGCAAGAATAATCGAATGACAAAGATGCCTAACTATGGCTACCCGATTCAAGTGTTAAGTTGAACCAGATATTTGGTTAGAGCGCTATCACAAGTGCAAAAGCCAAGATATTAAGATAGAAAAAATTTATCAAAAGAACATAAACCAAAGTGTAGAAATTAGTCTATTTTCAGCCAAGAAAGGTGTTGGAAGCAAGTATGGGTTCAACCCAAAATAGAGGCCCTACAAAAGTTATTTTTAAAGGAAATACCACATTGTATTCCCAGAATATGGGTGAGAGGAAAAAGAGTGGCCGACCACCATCATGCCATCGGCCCAAGACTCAATCAACCATTTCAATTTATATTAAAAACCAATATTGAAGTATATTAAGCCTCTAAAGGATAAGATTAAAAGATTGAATTAAGTACAATAGCAAGGGAAAATCAAGAATCACACCAGTACAAAGTGGAGAGTGTATCTATTTTTGCAGACAAATTGGGGAAGACATTAAACAAGCAATGAAATAAGCCAATATTCCCAAAAGAGTCGAGGTTTTAAAAGTTGTATGACATTTGCAAAATAAGCACACTTTAATTTTTAAGAATGGCTTCACAAATTTCTAGACCATACATTTGCTAAATTGCACATTCAAAAATTAACAAGGAATGGTTTTGTTTCCAATAGAACAATTATTCCATTTCTAGTTTCTACAAGTTTAAAATTGAAATTAGCAAGAACCTGGTTTCTCCTGCTTGTCAAAGTGAAAATTGGTGTAGAGCTTGCAGAGCTCACACTCCTAGCTTGCAGCTGCAATACAACTTCAATACATTTCAAATTCCCCAACAATTTCCATAGACAATTTCCTTTCTTCAATGAAACTCTCCAAGAACAAGAAAACTCACAAGTAGAGAAAACAACATTAATTTTCTAGATATATTCCAAAAAGCCCCTTTCTTTTGCAATTTAACTAATTTATTTACCACTCCCCAAATCGTTGCAGCATCCACTCCTTTGATTTTATTTATTTTATTAAATTTCACATCCATTATTAACTACCACTATTTGATTTTATATTTATTTATAAAAACATATTCCTTATTTATTTATTTTACACTTAATTAATCAAATTTAAAATATTTAATTTATTAATTTTAACTTTACCTCTTTATTTCTATTTGCACCATGTTTTAATTAATATATTTATTTTATATTTCTTTATTAAATCATAATTTTAATTTATTTAAAAAAAAAGACATTAATAATATTTTATTTATCAAAACCACAAATGTATTAAAACATTTATTTAAATTATCAAAATACCTTTTAACCGCAATAATTTTTTATTTTAATATAATAATCAATCAAGTACAAATCAACCCAATTTAATCAAATGAACAAAATAGCAAGCAATACCTGACCTCACAACAACACGAAAGGAAATACAACAACATCGACTAACCAACTCAAACAGACCACACATACAAGGTATGAAAAATGAATACTCATCCTCGTCAAGGATGATTGCTCAACATAGGGGACCAGATGCTTTCTCCATTTCAACGATTTCCATTGAGCTTAAGGCATGCTCAAACCTGGCAATTTAGGTGGAGTTGATGCCTGGTGCTTGCAACTTGCAGCAAACCAACATAGTCAAATATGTACATAGTCATACAATCAAACACACCGTGAGAGGAAAGTCATTGTGTCGTAGGGAACTCAGAAGTGAGTGATGCGACACTGTTTCCCCTTCACCAAAATACATTAACACACAATAATTAGATACTAGCAACATGATAAGGACATACATCAGATAATCACATGATGCACATAACAAGATTAATCCGCATAATCCATTAAATCCATATACTAAGCATAATATGAGCACAAAACATTAGTGATAAAGTATCATCAACTACATCATAACTATGAATCCAATCAACAAGCAAAGTATCATAATGTCCAAATACAACCAAGTCATTGTCAAAAATAGAAAGAAAACTAAGGGGCACTACATCCTCCCCCTAGAACTAGGTTTACTCCTAGAAGCCTGCAAATAGATATGGGTACAATTCTTTCATCCTGGATGGATCCTCGCAAGTAGCAGAAGACTCGCCATTAGGATCCCACTGGACCCTCATCTTCTTAATGTCTCGGCCCTTGAGGGTGAGTCTCCTGTGTTGTATGATGCCCATGGGCTCCAAAGCCATCTACCCATCCTCTACCTGTAAGGAATTCCAATCAAGAACATGAAATGTCTGGATAATAGGGCCTAAGAATAGAAATGTGAAACACATCATGAATGCATGATAGATTGAGCGGCAAAGCAAGATGGTATGAAATAGGACCAATCCTCTCCAACACCTCAAAAGGTCCAAAAAAGCGCAGTTCAAGCTTAGAACCTTTTCCATAATGGATCAAAACTCTTTCATGGATGCACCCGTAGGAATACTCGATCTCCAAATGAGAACTAGAGGTCAACCCTATGAGCATTTGCATATTTCTTCTGCCTATCCTAGGCTACCACCAAATACTCCCTAATGTGAATCACCTGCTTCTCCATCTCTTGAAGCATCTCTAGACCAAGAAGTACTCTGACCTCAAGAAAATCCCAACTCAACAGGATCCAACAAGGATGACCATACAATTCCTGGAAAGGAGGCATGCCAATAGAACTGTGATATCCATTATTGTATGCAAACTCCACCAAATATAGGTAATCCTCCCAACAAGACTACCGATCCATAACGTACATCTGAAGCATATTGTCAAGGATCAGATTAACCCTCTCAGTCTACCCATCATTCTTTGGATGATAAGTTGAACTAAAGTTCAACTGGGCCCCTATTGCATGCTACAAGGACATCTAAAGAGCAGAAGTAAACACTAGATCTCTATTTGATATAATCCTGCAAGGAATACCCTGCAACCTGACAATATACTCCATGAAAACTCTGGCCACTGATGAGGCATTGTATGAGGATCGAACGGGAGAAAAGTGTGCCACCTTAGTCAACCTGTCCACAGTGACCATGATGGCATCATGCTAATGGGAAGACACTAGAAAACCGACAATAAAATCCAATGATATGATGTCCCATTTCCACTTTGGGACCAAATGGGGCTGTAAAAGACCTACAAGATGCTAATGTTTTTCCTTCACTCTATGACACTCCAAACATCTCGACACAAAATCAACAATATCCCTCCTCATTCCAGCCCAAAAGTACAAATGACAAAGGTTTACGTGCATCTTCTTGACACCTAGATGAGTTGAGTAGGGTGCTCGATGTGCCTCTGGAATGATCAAAGTATGAAGATCTCTTGAGGAAAGAACATAAATGCGACCCAAGTGCCAAAATAGGCCATTTGACTCAAGGGAATATAACCTACAAATCTACCCTCTAAAGCTCTACCTAACTCAATCTTAGACCTCATCTCCTGATACCAACTATCTGAAGGAAGTGTTGTAAGGATTTGAATCTTCAAACCTACCCCAAGAGTTACTACTGAGGGCTCGTGTCTTTGCTGACTAAGAGAATTTGCCACCACATTCTCCTTTCCTTGAATAAATTTCACCTCAAAATCATACTCACATAGGAACTCCATCCATTGTCTCTGCCTCACATTCAAATTAGGCTATGTGAATATATACTACAAACTATGGTGATCACTATGCAGCTCAAACCGATGCCCCAACAGGAAATGCATTCATCTTGTCAAAGCATGAACCACAATGGTTAACTCTAGATCATGTGTAGGATAGTTCAACTCATGATCCTTGAGTTTGTGAGACTCATAGGTAATCACACAACCATCTTGCATCAACACTACTTCTACGCCCTCCAAGGATGCATCTATACACACCACAAAATCCCTAGTAGGATCAGGAACTACCAAGATAGGTGCACTAGTCAACCTCTCCTTAAGAGTTTGAAAAGCTTCCTAAAACTACTCTAACCAAATAAAATTCTTCCCTTTCCTCTGAAGAGAAGTGATGGGGTGGGCTATCCTCAAAAAACCCTATATAAACTGTCGGTAGTAACTTGCCAAACCCATAAAATTGTGAACCTCTACAAAATTAGTGGGTGCAAGCCAATCAATGATGGCTTGGATCTTTGAAGGATCCATGGAAATGACTTCACTAGAGATAACATGAACCAAATACTTTACCTTTTTCTAGAAGAACTCACATTTTGCCAAATTTGCATACAATTGGTTCTCCCTCAGACACTGGAGCACCTGCCTCAAATGCTCCTCATGCTCCTCCATGGTCCTCAAATAGATCAAAATGTCATCTAGGAACACAAGGACAAACCTATCAAGGTAAAAGCAGAACACACCATTCATCAAACTCATGAATACAAATGGTGCATTTGTCAACTTGAATGACACAACAGTGAACTCATAGTGTCTGTAACAAGTACAAAATGCAATTTTATGTATGTTTGGCTTGAAGATGCGCAACTGGTGATATCCTAACTTAAGATAAATCTTTGAAAACACCCTAGCACCCTTGATCTGTTCAAAGAGATCGTCAATTGTCGGCAACGGATATCTGTTCCTCATTGTCACCTTATTCAACTGTCGGTAATCAATGCACAATCGAAGGGATCTATCCTTATTCTTCACAAAAATAACTGGTGCTCCCCAAGGAGAGACACTAGGATGAATGAACCCCTTTGCCAAAAACTCCTTAAGCTATAACTGAAGCTCCTTAAGCTCCTAAGTGGTCATCCCATATGGAGCTTGTGAAATAGGCTCATCTCCATGTACAAGGTTTATCTTAAAATCGATGTCATGTTTAGGTGGCATCCTTGGAATCTCACTATGAAAGACATCTGCATGTTGTCTTAGGATAGGATGACTATCAAGAGACATCTCTCAGCTCTCTCCTAACTCCAGATCATTAACTGTCACCATAAAAAAATGACAACCCTGCCACATACACCTCTTCAACTGCATAGCAGAGATCATGTGCAAGGAAATAGGCCTCTGAACACCAACTACCTCTACCTCACTGCCAAAATCATCTACACACTGTAATGACTTATGCAGATAATCTATCACTGCTCAATGAGCATCTAACTAATCCATGCCCAACACAATACCATAAGACCCAAGGTATAATATGGGTCTATTGTGGTGCAATCCTCAAACCACAACCATGAATAAGAGACCCAACTACTACCTTAGCACGAGAGGCCAATTCGACCTACCACCTATAATCCTGTTTTGCTACCACCAGTCCACATCGCACCACTATGACAGAAGAAATAAAAGAATATGAAGCTTCAAAGAGAATAGAGACTCTACTACATGCTTGGCCTGGCGGTTATCAACTGCAAAAACTTTGTGTGACCTACTTCGTCTCCTATTGTTAGCTCTAAAGGCGGCAGCCTCGACTAAATCTAGATGTGTCTTTTGAGGACCCGCCTAGCAATGTGACCTTGTTGACTATACCTTTGTAACCTCTACCACCTAGAGGTGCACTAGACAAACTACCTCTATTGGCTACAATCTGAGCCTTTGTGTTGGTTACTGATCATGCTGAGCATGCTTCCAATTCTGATTCTTCTTAGACTGAAATCTACCACCATATTGAGACTGGGAGTTCTTACATTTGTTTGAGAATGTTGTTACCCCTTAGTGGGTGTATGGTGGCTCTTAGAGGGACTTGATGCTTGAGTCTGGCCACCGAGAACTGAAACCTACTAGAGGTGTATTACTAATCCACTATGACATGAAAATACTTTACCTTTTTCTAGAAGAACTCAATTTTTCCAAATTTGCATACAACTAGACACTGAGCACCTGCACAAATGCTCCTCCATGGTCCTCGAATAGATCAAAATGTCATCTAGACATAGAGACTCTACTACCCATTTGATGCTTGGCAAGTACAAAATGCAATTTTATGCGGTTATCAACTGCTGCACCCTTGATCTGATCAACTCAATTCGTGGATGTTCCTCACCACCTTATTCAACTTGGTAATCAATCTCGAAGGGATCTATCCTTATTCTTCACAAAAATGTGGTGCTCCCCAAGGAGAGACACTAGGATGAATGAACTTCGCCAAAAACTCCTTAGCTGCAACTGCTCCTTAAGCTCCTAAGTGGTCTCCCATATGGAGCTATGAAATCTCAGTATGTTTATCTTAAAATCGATGTCATGTTTAGGTGGCATCCTTGGAATCTCACTACGAAAGACATCATGTTGTCTTAGGATAGGATGACTATCAAGAGACATCTCTGCCTCTCTCTAGCGTCACCATAAACAAATGACGCATACACCTCTTCAAGATAGCAGTCATGTGGAAATTCTGAACACCAACTACCTCTACCTCACTGCCAAAATCATCTACACACTGTAATGACTTATGAGATAATCTATCACTGCTCAATGAGCATCTAACTAATCCATGCCCAACACAATACCATAAGACCCAAGGGGTATAATATGGAGGTCTATTGTGGTGCAAAGGGAACTAATCCTCAAAGCCAACCATGAATAAGAGGCTACCTTAGCACCAGAAATACCTACCACCTATAATCCTGTTTTGCTACCACCAGTCCACATCGCACCACTATGACAAAGAAATAAAATATGAAGCACCATATTCAAAGAGAATAGAGACTCTATACCCTGATGCTATCAACTCTGAAAAACTTTGTGTGACCTACTTGCATCTCCTATTGTCGGCTCTAAAGCTGGCAGCCTCTGACTAAATCTAGATGTGCCTTTTGAGGACACTGCCTAGCAATGTGACCTTGTTGACCGCAAGAGAGACACCCTATACCTCTGTTGTAACCTCTACCACCTAGAGGTGCACTAGACTACTGGAAACTACCTCTATTAGCTACAATCTGAGTGCTTTGTGTTGGTTGCACTGAACAATCATGCTGAGCATGCTTCCAATTCTGATTCTTCTTAGACTGAAATCTACCACCATATTGAGACTGGGAGTTCTTACATTTGGACTGAGAATGTTGTTGCTAACCACCCTTAGTGGGTGTATGGTGGCTCTTAGAGGGACTTGATGCCTGAGTCTGGCCACCCTGAGAACTAAAACCTACTAGAGGTGTATTACTAATCTATACACCTGTATGACATGACCCAAATACTTTACCTTTTTCTAGAAGAACTCACATTTTTCCAAATTTGCATACAACTGGTTCTCTCTCAGACACTGGAGCACCTGCCTCAAATGCTCCTCATGCTCCTCCACGGTCCTCGAATAGATCAAAATGTCATCTAGGAACACAAGGTAAAACCTATCAAGGTAAGTGCAGAACACACCATTCATCAAACTCATGAATACAGATGGTGCATTTGTCAACTTGAATGACACAACGGTGAACTCATAGTGTCTGTAACAAGTACAAAATGCAATTTTATGTATGTTTGGCTGAAAGATGCGCAACTGATGATATCCTAACTTAAGATAAATCTTTGAAAACACCCTAGCACCCTTGATCTGTTCAAAGAGATCGTCAATCGTCGACAACGGATATTTGTTCCTCATTGTCACCTTATTCAACTGTCGGTAATCAATGCACAATCGAAGGGATCTATCCTTATTCTTCACAAAAATAACTGGTGCTCCCCAAGGAGAGACATTAGGATGAATGAACCCCTTCGCCAAAAACTCCTTAAGCTACAACTGAAGCTCCTTAAGCTCCTAAGTGGTCATCCCATATGGAGCTCATGAAATAGGCTCATCTTTATGTACAAGGTTTATCTTAAAATCGATGTCATGTTTAGGTGGCATCCTTGGAATCTCACTACGAAAGACATCTGCATGTTGTCTTAGGATAGGATGACTATCAAGAGACATCTCTCAGCTCTCTCCTAACTCCATATCATTAACTGTCACCATAAACAAATGACAACCCTGCCGCATACACCTCTTCAACTGCATAGCAGAGATCATGTGCAAGGAAATAGGCCTCTGAACACCAACTACCTCTACCTCACTGCCAGAATCATCTACACACTATAATGACTTATGTGGATAATCTATCACTGCTCAATGAGCATCTAACTAATCCATGCCCAACACAATACCATAAGACCCAAGGGGTATAATATGGAGGTCTATTGTGGTGCAAAGGGAACTAATCCTCAAAGCACAACCATGAATAAGAGACCCAACTGCTACCTTAGCACCAGAGGCCAATTCGACCTACCACCTATAATCCTGTTTTGCTACCACCAGTCCACATCACACCACTATGAAAGGAGAAATAAAAGAATATGAAGCACCAGATTCAAAGAGAATAGAGACTCTACTACCCTGATGCTTGGCTTGGCAGTTATCAACTGCTGCAAAAACTTTGTGTGACCTACTTGCATCTCCTATTGTTAGCTCTAAAGCTGGCAGCCTCTGACTAAATCTAGATGTGCCCTTTTGAGGACACTGCCTAGCAATGTGACCTTGTTGACCACAAGAGAAACACCCTATACCTCTGTTGTAACCTCTACCACCTAGAGGTGCACTAGACTACTGTAAACTACCTCTATTGGCTACAATCTGAGTGCTTTGTGTTGGTTGCACTGAACGATCAAGCTGAGCATGCTTCCAATTCTGATTCTTCTTAGACTGAAATATACCACCATATTGAGGCTGGGAGTTCTTACATTTGGACTGAGAGTGTTGTTGCTGACCACCCTTAGTGGGTGTATGGTGGCTCTTAGAGGACTTGATGCTTGAGTCTGGCCACCCTGAGAACTGAAACCTACTAGAGGTGTATTACTAATCTATACACCTGTATGACAACCTAGTGCCATATCTAAATTCTCCTCTACTATTTGGGCCTTCTCCATAGCCACCTCCATGGTTTTCAACTCAAAAACACAAACACCTACACTAATACGGGCATTTAAGCCCCTAAAAAAATCCTGCACCAACATATCCTCATCATCACCTGTGCCTGCATACTACTTAAGCTTGTAAAATATCCGTTCATACTGCTCAAATTACATGTCCATTTGCCTTAGCTCATGAAATTCATTTGCATGATGCTGCCTCTAATGATCAGACAAGAAACGAGCTCTAAATCTCTCTAAAAATATCTCCCATGAGACTAAATCTATATCCAAATGTACCTTCTACTCCTCCAAATACCACCATGTGAAAGCAAAACCTTTAAGGTGCATGATAACACACCTAGACTTGGTGTTGCTACCATACAAATGCATGGTGAAACACCTGTTTAGATCAATTAACCATGTATTTTCCTCCAAACCACTACTAGTCCCATCAAAAGTAGGAGGATGAACCCTCAAAAGGTCCCTCATATGATTGGCTAAGACAACCTCCTACTCCACTGTAACCTCTCTCCTCTTGGGAGACCTCTATCTCTCCCTAACCACCGACTAATCACCCTCTTGTCTCAGACCTAGGTGAGCAAGAACCTCCTCCAGTAAATGACGCAATTGTGTGCCCTCCAACCTCAGCTAAGCCAAATTCTGATCTCCGCCTCCTTGATTATTTTGGGAACCATGTTGTTCCTCATGATCACTCTCGTGGGAACTATGAGGAGGGATGTCCTGGCGATTAGCCCCATGGCCACCACCATGACCTCTACCATGTCCCTGATCTCAACCCCGACCTCTAGGAATTTTCCTACATAGACACCACCAAGGAAAAGTTCAGGGTGTTAGGCGAGAATAACAAAGGGAAAACTTAAACTTCAAAATCTATGCAACTAAGAGAACATAATGGGCTCTTGTATATACCCAAAGTACCCAGTGTTAGAGCATGGGCTCTGATACCATGTGTAACTCCTTGCCACAAAACCCTAGAGGAAAAATTGCTACAACACTTAAAAAAATGAAACAATTTTTTTTTTTCAAGTGCAACATATTAAAGATTTTAGATTTTACAATAAATTGCATTCTAAACCTAAGTCCTCTAAGGTTCCATGACTACGCTACTAGAATCCCCTTAGCTAAACTAGCAATAATTTTAAATCATCACTAACATCTCATTAAATAAGATTCATCTAACAATATGAATTTAATTAATCCATCCGATATAAATGATCAATCAATATGAAATAACCATAACATGTCACCAATAGATACCATTAAAATCAATTTCATTAAATAACATAAACACATTACATCATTAACATTATCCATTACAAGAGAAAGTTCAATAATGAATTACAACTTTACATCATTACATCAATGTTTCCCCAAGATCAATTGGGGAAGATTATACATCAGAGTTATAATACATGATACAATTGTTTTAAATTCAATACAAGTACATGTAAGATATTTCCTTCGACTAGAACAAGTGTAGAGTCCACATATCTAGGAGAAGTCACCACATGAATGATCTAGGGAGAAGGGAACCCAATGGAGTACAAGGCACATTCCACCCGACCATGTGGAACCCTAAGGTCCACCCCTTGTGCTAGGAGATAGCAATAAGGTCCCACCACCACAATGACAACAAGGTGACAACCAACTGGCATAATAAGACTATATAGGACTCTGACATGCAAAATACAACATAACATTACATAAAAATGGCATCGCTTCTAAAGGCACACAAACATCAAAGGGAAATATGAGACAAGGGAAAACTAGGTTGCAGTACGGAAGAGTGTCATCGCATGGTCCTGGCATGGGTTATCCTAGATGCCTCACACTAGGTGTCGACCCCCATCTATGGTTATCCTAGTTGCCTCACACTAGGCACTGGCCCCATAGGGTAACACATGTGGAACCGACTTCCTTTCATGAAGACAAGGAAGTTGATCTTTCCAACCAGGCCTTCTCAACCCATCCTTAGCCTAAATGAGCACTATAGGCATGGGTGAGGCATCCAATTATCTTGATTATAGTTAGAATCTACCCAACCCCCTAGTTTATTAATTAGGTTATCACTTGTTTAAGAAACTCCCACATGGGTTATCTTGGTCGCCACTTTGTGCATCAACCCCCATTGAGAGCCACTCCCCCTACTAATAACTAGAAGACCCAAAAAAAACCAACAATGTAAAGCCATCATGCACATAAACAAAGACCATAAAAGTACTTATCCCGAGCAAGGCATGAACCATCTTGCTCTCAAACACAACTATAACACAAATAAGGGTGCATGGAAAAAGACCCATATCAACACATCACAAGAATCACATCAACCAAGTTCAAGAGTAATCATAAAAATTTATCCAATAACACGATTTCCAAGCCTCTGGAAGACTTCTAATAATCACCTCACAAAATGACTTAGAAATTTGTACAATAACCCACAATCATTCCCAAATCAATAATCATTCCCTTAACTTCATATAAACAAATCAAAACACTAATAGGAACATGGGATCCAAAATAGATTTACAATGCAACTATTTCATGTTTGCTAAATATTCATCTTAATAAAAAGGAAATCTATTTCCATATGAACTAATTCTTCCATACCCAAATTTTTCTTTATTTCATGTATTTCTCATACATGATCGACTAATAGCTAAGGTAACAATGTTCTCATATTGATCTCATCATATAAATACACACATGCACATCTACAAGATTATACATGTATAAACCTATATAAGTATGCATATATATATATATATAAGCATATATATATATATATATACATATTTATATATCTATTTACATATGCCTTAATATTATTAAAGCAAGATTCTATTTTTCATTATAAATACATGATGCAACTTTTAAACCACATCAATAACTATATATGTATATAAATATAAATATATATACATATATCTATAACCATATATATATATATATATTCACAACTTATTCTATTCAAATTTCATGCCAAATACTCTCTAACAAACTTTTGTTTATGAATGTCGATTATAAAATATGTATAGCGACTTGGTAGTTCAGAGATACACATTACATGGGAATATATATATACACACTTTACAACCATTGAATAACAAAGGTGAATGAAGAGATAGATAGTTATTCGAATTTACAACTTGTTGTGATCTATAGTATGAACACATTAAAATATCTATCTCCAAAGTATGAAAGGTGGTAAGGAGAGTCTAGCGACCAAGGAAAAAGTAGGAAACTGCTATCCAATTTCAATGGAAAAGCAAGACATCATATAGCCATTGATATTTACAAAGAAAACATGGAGTATTCTAAGCATCCACTGCATTCTCAAATACGCAGAAGGTGGTTCAAATGAAACACAAAAGGCAAGAATAATCGAATGACAAAGATTCCTAACTATGGCTACCCAATTCAAGTGTTAAGTCGAACTAGATATCTAGTTAGAGCAATATCACAAGTGTGAAACTAAGATATTAAGCCAGGATATTAAGATAGCAAAATTTTATCAAAAGAATAGAAACCAAAGTGTAGAAATCAGTTAGTTTGCAGCCAAGAAAGGCTTTGGAAGCAAGTATGGGTTCGACTCAAAACATAAGCCCTATAGAAATTATTTTCGAAGGAAATACCACATTGTATTCCTAGAAGATGGGTGAGAGGAAATAGAGTGGCCGACCACCATCAGGTCACCATCCCAAGACTCAATCAACCATTTTGATTTACATTTAAAACCAATATTGAAGTATATTAAGCCTCTAAAGGATAAGATTAAAAGACTGAATTAAGTACGATAGCAAGGGAAAATTAAGAATCACACAGTACGGAGAGGAGAGTGTATCTATTTTTGTAGATGAAATACTTGGTTTATTTGCAGACGAATTGGGGAAGACATTAAACAAGCAATGTAATAAGCCAATATTCGCAAAAGAATTGAGGTTTCAAAATTTGTGACATTTACATAATAAGCACACTTTGATTTTTAAGAATGGCTTTGCAAATTTCTAGACCATACATTTGTTAAATTGCACATTCAGAAATTAACAAGGAATGGTTTTGTTTCCAACAAAACAATTATTCCATTTCTATTTTCTACAAGTTTAAAATTGAAATTAGCAAGAACCTGGTTTCTCTCGCTTGTCAAAGTGAAAATTGGTACAAAGCTCACACTCCTAGCTTGCAACTGCAACACAACTTCAATACACTTCAAATTCCCCAAAAATTTCCACAGACAATTTCCTTTCTATAGTGAAACTCTCCCAGAACAAGAAAACTAATGGTAGAGAAAACAAGATTAGTTTTCCAAATATATTCCAAAAAGCCCCTTTCTTTTGTAATTTAACTAATTTATTTACCACTCCCCAATCCATTGCAACATCCACTCCTTTGATTTTATTTATTTATTAAATTTCACATCCATTATTAACTGCCACTATTCAATTTTATATTTATTTATAAAAACATATTCCTTATTTATTTATTTTACACTTAATTAATCAACTTTAAAATATTTAATTTATTAATTTTGACTTTACCTCTTTAATTCTATTTGTACCATGTTTTAATTAATATATTTTTTTATTAAATCATAATTTTAATTTATTTGAATCAAATAAAAACATTAATAACATTTTATTTATCAAAACCACAAATGTATTAACACTTTTATTTAAATAATCAAAATACCTTTTAACCACAATAATATTTTATTTTAATATAATATTCAATCAAGTACAAATCAACCCAATTTAATCAAATGAACAAAATACTAGCAATATTTGACCTCATAGCGGCATGAAAGACAATACAACACCATCAACTAACTAACTTGAACTGACCACACAGACAAGGTATGACAAACGGATACTCATCCTCGTCAAGGATGATGGCTCAACATAGGGGACTAGATGCTATCTCCATTTCAATGATTTCCATCGGGCTAAAGGCATGCTCAAACCTAACAATTCAAGTGGAGTCAATGCTTGGTACCTGCAACATGCAACAAACCAACATAGTCGAACATGTACATAGTCATATAGTCAAACACACCATGAGAGGAATGTCGCAACGTCGTAGGGCACTCAAAAGTGAGTGATGCGACACTGTTTACCCTTCACCAAAATACATTAATGCATAATAACCAGATACTAACAACATGATAAGGGCATACATCAGATAATCACATGATGCACATAACAAGATTAATCCGCATAATCCATTAAATCCATATACTAAGCATAATATGAGCATAAAATATCAGTGATAAAGTATCATCAACTACATCATAACTGTGAATCCAATCAACAAGAAAAGTATCATAATGTCCAAATACAACTAAGTCACTATTAGAAACAAAAAGCAAACTGAGGGGCACTACACTTGTCAGAACCCATTGTTTCCTTTTCTTTTTATGCATTGGATTTTTAGATTTTTTAGCTACTCCCTAAGTTACACTTGAGGGGGGTGTTAGAGTAATCATGCATTAACTAATAATTAATTGATCTTTAAATAATTATTAAGCTAATTTCACTTCATGGACTTAAGCTAAAATTAGGAGTGCTTTTTTTTGTTTAGTAGAGTGAGCTATTATTAGACCATTATGTCTCATCACATAGGATGATGATACTTGTCATGATCTAATCCCTTTATCATTTAGGGTTTTCTCTTATAAAACACTCTCCTTCATTGTATTATTTCATTCTATAAGTTTCTCTTGTTAAGGATATAGCAAATCATTTTTTTAGCTCTCTTGTGTGGAAGGTATTTTTGTTGTTGTTTGATCCTACATCTCATGTTATTCAAAATATAACAACCTATTGTTGATGTAGGTTTTAACACAACAATGTACCTACAAGTCATGAAACCTACAAGGTGGAATGTAAAAGATTTCCCTACTTGAAAGGTGGCTAGCCTCAATAATTTTTCATCAAATCATTAATGAGGTTTATTATGCCAAAGGCATTCCCTATCTAAAGTGAGTGGGCTAACTTCAACCATCCATAATGTAGGCTATTCGAAAGGGGATGCAAGATGATGAAACCATCTAGACCATTGGATTTTTTCTATTGTAATTTGCTTCCTCTTGGTTTTCCACATTCGATTTCCTCTCATGAGTGGCTGCTTCATCTTCCTCACGATGCCCCCAAATCGTGCAAATATTAATGACAAACCCTGTGCAAAAATCTCCATCATTTATGTGATATTGACAAAAGTAATATTTTAATATCTTTCCTATAAGTTATTTTTTTATGAAAGCTCTTCTTTATTAAAGTTTAAATCCGTATAAAAAGAAAATTTGGACGTGACATTTCCTCTTCACACATGCAACCTGTTGCTTTTATGAAGAAAATAAAAGTATAAAAGCATAAAGAAAAGAAAAGTACTCATCTCAATTATAGTTGTTTATAATATATATTTATATAACATATTATATTATATATAGTTATTAATAATATCTACTATTTATATATTATAGCTATATATTATTAATAACTATATTATATATTCATAACTACGATATTGATCTATATATTATAAAATAACATATATATAATATGTACTAATTATAGTTATTTTATTATATATTATCTACATAACTTAAATCCATTTATTTAGAGGGTGATTCACTGATAGTGATAAATTCTTGTAAAGAAAAGTAATGTTTCACTTGGTCTATAAAATATGTATTGCAAAATGTTTGGAATCTATTAATTAGGAGAATTTGAGAGCTATCATATTTCACATGTATATAGAGAGGGCAACAACCTTGTAGACTACCTAGCTAATAAGGGTTGTGATGGAAATGAATTATCTTACTTGGACAATAATCTGGACCTTGATGACTTCCCACAACTGAAAGAAATTATAGTTAGAGAAAGTGTCCCATAGCTCTGAAAATAAATTAAGGAAAGGGGCAGAGCATGATTTTATATAAGCCATCTAAACAAGGAATACATTTGAGAAGCATGCTTTTATGTAAGCCATTGTGATCTCGGTGATGGAAGAAGAATAACTTCATTTTGTTGGCTACAAGTTAGCTTCCACCATGGACAACACATGGAGAGCCAACCATCATGGGAAACACATGGAGAGCCAACCACCATGGACAACACATGTAGAGCTAGTAGTGACTTTGAATTAAATCATATGCTTTGAGGCCGAACGTAGTAATGATGAATTATAAAATCATGCACAAAATGTATACAATCAGACTTCAAGCAGAGCTAAGGAAAATAAAAGCATGGTCAATACAAGGCTAGCCTCACATATGCAATTCCACAGAGCTTTTGTTGGAGGAAGGGTTTTTGAAAGAGGTCTTCAGCTGGTAGAGGGTCTAGAGATGCAGGATGAAAATTTAGTTAATGGGGATTCTATGAAAATGTAATGTTAGTATTTTGTGGGCTTTTTTAATTAAAATTGTAGGGTATATTATGCATTTTGTAGAGGGGTGAAATATTTTTTCTTCGATCTTTTGTAAGGGATTTAATATAATAGCCTTCGGGTAGGTGTTTTGGGAACAAAATGTTAAATTTTGAATTATCAACATGATTATTATAATTTGTGAAATCAAACTTGTAATCTTTATCATTTTTGAGCTATAACTAGAGGTTTTCTAACTGGTTCTTTCCTGTCGGTATGCTCACTAGAACCAGATTTTGTATTATCCTATTTATATATATATAATATATTATAGTGGCTTGCCACTTTCGTCTAAAAAAAAAACTATATTATATATATATATTATATATATATTCATAACTAAAATATAATAATATTATTAATAACTATAATATATATATATATATATATATTATAGTTATTATACATTAAATAGATAAATTTACATATCATATATTTTATTATAATATATATTTAATCTTTATTTATGTTATTTAATTATATAATATATATCTTATATTTATTATTATATATTATATGTTATTAAATAAAATAAATAAAGAAATATATATATATATGTGTGTGTGTGTGTGTTTAGTTTTTATTTTTGTTATTTAATTATATAATATATATCTAATATTTATTATTAGATATTATATATTATTAAATAAAAAGTAATGAAGAGTCGGTTGATCACCTGTTACTGAAGTTTAAAATTTGGCTTTTGAAAAATTAGAGACTCATTGGACCCTAAATGAGGACTTTAAATATTTTATTGAAGGATGGTCTAGCCCCTTCCAACACCCTCTCCCCATGGAGATTTGAAGTCAAACCCCCCATAATTTGTTGGTGCTTACGGAAAGAGAGGAACAATCAGATCTTCAGAGACACTAAGAAAAGCCCCAAGGAAGTTTTTTGGCATTGGGTTCAAACTTATTTATAAGAATGTATCTCTATACACTTGGAAACCCCTAGACAAAGCCCCTACTAAATGAGAGATCAAGATGGAAAAATATTGGAATAAAAACCTAGAGATCATCTCCTTTGATAACTCTAAGTCTCTGGCTAGAAGAAAAATGGTCTAGAACTGGTGCAAGGGCACCTAGCCAAATTGTGCAATTTTAGTCTAATGCTGAGTTTTTGTGTTGTTGAGTCATATTGGATGTAATAAGGTCATAATGGACCATTTTAAATGTAATAAGTATTTTGGGGTTGGTATTTAATAAGGTTTTCAAGTTTTGGTCAATTTTGCAAATGCTTACAGTAAAAACTTGCAAATGTTATCATAGTGCAAAAAGGCAAAAAATGGGAATATGAAAGGTCATTGTGGGAAAATAAGTTATTTGGTTGTTGAAACTCAAAGGGCAGTTGGGAAATTGATGTCATATGTTTAAATTTTCCTTGAGAAGGTGAGACCAAAGTTGGTGGCTTGTATTTTGAAGAGAACTCAATACAAAACCCTTGTTTTTTAAAAATTCCAACGTTTTTTGTTGTTTAAGAGCATTGTACATTTCTATATGGATCTTTTTATGATGTACAGTTGATTTTAATAGATGGATAATTGAATTAGATTTATGTTGGATTTGGTCTCATTTAATTTCATTTATTTTTGAGAGTTTTATCACTATTTTACTCAGGACAGGTTTGAAACCCTAGTTCAACAAGGTTGAAAGGAAGAAAAATGTAGAAATCTCCATTCCACCAATGATAACTTGTAAAACTCGATGGAATGGAGGTAGATAGGGTATATTTTGAGTGTGTGATGTTTGTAGGATTAGGGTGCAAGTTTTAGTGAAGTTTTGATGATTCCCTAGTTGGAAAACCTCATTGTTTTGGGCAAGATTGATACCTAGAAGGTAGGGTTTGATGAAAGATCACTGGAAAAGGTTGGAAATCAGTTTGGAAAGTTTTTTTAGACCATATTAAACATGGTAAAGGTGTTGGTGAAGTGATATGAGGCTTTGGATTCATAGAATCAATAAACCCTTGGTGAAATAAGATTAATTAGGCCTTTGTGCAAACATAGCAGCAAAAATTTGAGTCTTGTTCCAAAGAAACCCTAGGATTTTTTGAGATATGTTTCAAAAGGGTATAATGGGTATTTAAAAATGGTTTTGGTTTGTGGGTAGGAGTTATTTTATGAAAGTTATGGTCAAATTATGGTGAATTTCAACTCTTTTAAGCCTATTGTCAAAAGTAGCAACAAGTATTTGAAGTATTTGTTGCAAAGAAACCACCCTTTCAATTTTGATATGTTTTGAAACTTGAAAAAGGGTATCTAGAACAATAATTGGTTTGTGGGTTTGAAATATTTTTTGAATATTATGGTGAAATTTCACTATTTGGTATGCTACTAACAAAATTGATGGATTTGTGAAGTGTGAAAAAAACTTGGAGTTTGAGATTTTAAAAACTCTTTTTGGTCCTAACATGCCATTTTCAGTTTGTTAAGGGTGTTCCATAGGTTGGAAGGAGGTTTGGGTGTGAAAATCCACATTTGGCATTTTGTAGCCTTGTTTGGTGCATCCCTTGCATGTAAACTTTGAACTTGTGAAGAAACCATTTGGTTTATTGTGTTAAGACTTTGGAAAGACTTTGATTGAGTTGAATTGTGTTTTCTCCCTCCATGCTCTGCATCAATTGGTATAGGAGCTAGAAGACCCTGAGAGGAAGTTGTGAGAGAAGGTTTGTTGTATCCTCCAATAGTGGTGAATTTGGGTAGAAGGTGTGCATATTTCTTCCACTGAGAGGAAGTGGGTAGAAGAGGTATTGGAGAGTGCATCTTCTAGAATCTTATTGGGTAGAGGATAGTTGTGTGTGTGAAGGTATTGGAATATCAAAAGAATGGATGTGTGGAAGAGATACTTACAGAGTGAGGGTTTACAGAAAAAGAGGAAAAATAGATGAAAAAAGAAAAGGAGAAGGAAAAAAAAATAGATGTGGATCAAGAAATAAAATAGTTGAGGTAGACTTTGGAACTAATGATGGAAATTTGAGAAAATATGGAAGAAATATTGAAGATTGAGATGCAAAGTTGGAATTTACAAGTCAAGAAGAAGGTTATGGGGCCTATTAAGAAGATTGTTTAGAGAAGAAGACAAGTGGGAGCAAAAAAATTGGACATTAAGGAGTCCTTGATTGAAGAACAAAAGCCAAGAAAAAAGGAAGAGACAACTAATAAAATGGTAAGTAAACATATGACTATTATAAAAACAAGTAGGATTGATCAATTACCATTAGAGGTTCAAGATTTGTTGCAAGAACATGTTGATGTGGTAATAGATGATGTTTCAAGGAAAACTGTTAGTTCTCATGCAAGGTTTCCAAAATGGGAAGACAAAGCTTTCAAGGTGATTAAAGACACTCCACATTTGCAGTTGGAGTATGAGAGTCTAGTTTATTTTATATTTGCATTGATCAGGTGGATTGGTGAAGATGAAGTTATGTGGCATAATTTTAAGACAAAGGGTCCATACCCTATTTTCCAAATTGACAAGGATGAAGGAAAGGTTGTTGATTGTATAGATAATAAGAAGAGAGCAACATCTAGTATTGCAAGGATGGGTAAGAAGAGTTGTGTTATTGCAGCCTTAAGGAGAGATATACCAAAATTTAAGATGAAGCAGATCTTGGAAGGAAAACAAGGTGTTGGGGTAAAGTGTGTAGTCCATCTGGGAAAAACAAATCAGTTACAAGGTAGCAAAACAAAAGGAAAGCAAGTTTGCATTGACAAGATGAAACCCAAGGTAAAGATGAAGACAACATGAAAATGTTTCAAAGAAGTTGAAAGGAAGAAGATAGAATACATAAAGCAAGAGAATTCCTACCTTCAATTGAAAAGGGACTTGAATTCTTCTTTCTCCAGGAGCATGGTGCAAGGGAACCTAGTCAAGTTGTGCAATTTTAGTCTAATGTTGAGTTTTTGTGTTGTTGAGTCATGTTTGATATAATAAGGTCATAATATACAATTTTCAATGTAATAATTCTTGTAGGGTTGATATTAGATAGGGTTATCAAGTTTTTGTCAATTTTGCAAATGCTTGTAAAATCTTGCAAATGTTGTCATAGTGCAAAAAGACAAAAATTGGGAATATGAAGGGTCATTGTGGGAAAAAAAGTTATTTGGTCATTGAAACTCAAAGGGAAGTTGGGAAAATGATGTCATATGTTTAAATATTCTTTGAGAAGGCGAGAACAAGGTTGGTGGCTTGTATTTTAAAGAGAACTTAATACAAAACCCTTGTTTTTCTAAAAATTCCAACATTTTTTGCTATTTCAGAGCATTGCACATTTTTGTACAATTTTTTTATGATATCTAGTTGATTGTATTGGATGGAGAATTGAATTATATTTTTTTTGGTTTTGGTCTCATTGAATTTCATTGAGTTTTAAGAGTTTTATACCCATTTTACTCAAGACAGGTTTGAAACCCTAGTTCAACACGGTTGAAAAGAAGAAAAATGTAGAACTCTCCATTCCATTGATGAAAACTTGTCAAATTGTGTGTAATGGAGGTATATAGGATATATTTTGAGTTTTTGATGTTTTTAGGAGAAGGGTGCACATTTTGGTGAAGTTTTCATGATGCCCTAGTTGGAAAACCTCATTGTTTTGGACAAGATTGATACCTAGAAGGTAGGGTTTGATGAAATATCATTGGAAAAGGTTGGAAATCAGTTTGGAGAGTTTGTGCAGACCATATTAGACATGGTCAAGGTTTTGGTGAAGTGAGTTGAGGCTTGGGATTCATAGAACCAATAAACCCTTGGTGAAATAAACTTAATTAGGCCTTTGTGCAAACATAGCAACATAGATTTGAGAGTCCTGTTCCAAAGAAACCCTAGGATGTTTTGATATATGTTTCAAAAGGGTGTAATTGGTATCTAAAAATAGTTTTTTTTTGTGGGTAGGAGTTATTTTCTAAAAGTTATGGTCAAAATACGATGAATTTATGCTCTTTTAAGCCTATTGTCAAACATAGCAACAAGTATGTGAATGGTTTGTTACAAAGAAACCTCCCCTACAATTTTGATATGTTTTGAAACTTGAAAAAGGGTATTTAGAACAGTAATTGGTTTGTTGTTTTTCAATTTATTTTGAAATTATGTTGAATTTTCACTGTTTGGAATGCTACAAACAAAGTTGATGAAATTGTGAGAAAGTACCAAGTTGGGATTTTCAAGGTTAAAGGATTATCCAAAAATGATTGATTTTTGGTCGGTTAATGATCTCCCTCTTTTCTCTGCATTAAGAACCCCCTGGGCATTGGTTGGTTCAAACTAAATTTTGATGGAGTGGCTAAAAGGAACTTAAGAATGGCTAGCATTGGTGGCACAATTAGGGACTACAAGGGAAACTTTGTTGTTGGGTTTTCCGAAGGTATTGTAATACAATATTCTATGACAACGAAGGCACAAGGACTGCTCAAGGGAATTGAGATAGCTGTCACTCTTGGAATAAAAAAACTACACATAGAAGGGGACACTATGATGATGATTGACTTTGTTAATCATTGTCGTTTTCAAGGATGGAGCATTAGGGATATCCTTTTAGACATAAATTTTTTAATTTCAAAATTGGAAAGGAAGTTATTGACTCATACCTTTCATGAGGGAAATCAGGTGGTAGTTGCCCTAGCCAACTTTGGTTCCTCGTGGAGTCTTTACAAATTTTGGAGAAGACTTGGGGCTCTACTGGTGAATATACAAGGATTGATCTTTGATGAGTAGAAAAATATAACCATTTAGATGGTGTCCAATTATGATATTCTTTATGGGTACAGGTGGCTCTACACGTTAGGCCTTTGATGATGTGGACTAAGCTAGATGATGTGGTGAGGATAAAGCGGGGTGTCAAGGGGTTTTTAGCAATTATGACTATGTATGGTTGGGCTCTCCATAGCTTTTATGGGTTGTCTTGTCGTAAGTACTGCATATCACATCAAATTTTTAGGAACATGTGGTTAGTGATGTTTATCTCCAACTTTCTGACTATTTATATTTTGATCAAGCTTATGACGACCCTAATATTTAATGTGATGTACTTAAGGAATTCAAATTTTGGCCTCACGGCTAAAAGGTCTAGGAAAATGTGTAAGTTCAAAGTGACTTCTAGCATGTCAATTATTAATTAATTGATAAATTTCATCCTGGCTTTTTATCTAAGCTTACTATACTTAAGGAAATATGATGGCCCTATGGAGATGATTTCCTTGGGAATGACCATCAGTGTATGTAAACTTTTGGAAGCATTAATTATGCTTTCTTGTCCTTGGTGGTTTGGAAATGGTGTTATAAGGTTGGGTAAAATCACTGGTAGCTAGTTCAATTCTCGGCTAACTTTATTTTTCTGGGCTAGTTTCCATGAGCTATGTGTTGAGATAGGTGGTGATAGGGTTAGGACCGAGCCTAACAATTGCAACAAATTTTGTAGGGACCCTATTGTGTGGCACATCTATATGGGGGGGTTGGCGCCTTTGTTAGAAAGTCTGGTGGGTCACGACAAAAATATGTTAGTGCAATTTGTTGGCTCTTGGACGGACATGAGAGTTACTATGGGAGTAATTTCATTTAAGGTTAACGAGGAGGTGATAGCCAAGGCGACGGGCCTTTCTTACAACAAAAAGAAGTACAAGAAGCACACCAAAGCTCAGGACCTTGAGAGCCTCAATGCTTTTTCAAGGATAATGAGAAGTTGATTAAGAAGTAGTCAGGATTTGACAAAGAGGTGCTTCCTAAACCATGGGATAAGGTTTGTTTAGCTCTCACGAAATAGGTAACTTTAGAGGGAAGATTTAAGGTTTTTTACTTTTATCATTTGTTGTTACTCAACCACCTTAGGCACAAAATGCTCCTAAGCTTTCCTTTTTTTCTATTGACCTCACTTGAAATCTCGATAAAGGAATCCCTTAAATTTGTTGCTTAAAACCCTAACCACCTGCCTCCCCTTCCTCTTCATCAAGGCCTCATTCTTCAGCTCTACCATTTCCATTTGGCCCTATACCCCCCTAAACCCATCTTTGTTGTTCATGTGGAAGAATTGGAACCACTTGACCTATCCCTTGAGAAACCATCCCCCACTGCTTTTGTTGGTCCCAAGAGAAAAACCCCCCCATTGGATAGTGAACCCCATGAGGCGCCAAAACCAAAACCCCCCAAAAAAAGAAGGGGGCATTGGGTTGGCCCATTCCAAGGCTGCGGCCAAACTATGTGAGCTTAAGAATATCCCCACCAAGTTGGACAACAGACCAACAACAAAGAAGGGTAAAAAGGACACTGCATGCCAGGTGGAGTTGTTGAGCACAGACAGTGAGGGAAAGAGTGCTACAAAAAAGGATTCCAAAGGTGACATTGTTGTGGTTACGAGTATTAACATGGGGATGAAGAAAACAAGCCTCAGGAGGTCTCTCAGATTGGCCAAGAACAAGAAAGAGATACCAGTGGACGAAATTTCTAGCAACTTAGAGTGGACTGGTGGCTGTGTAAGGACACTATTGAGGAGGAAGAGGAGTTTGTGGAAGGTCCTAGCCACTTCTTAAACCTAAATAGAATGCTCAAAGAGGACTCCACCCACTCTTCAAATTTTAGGGCCATAGAGGAAGAGACGACTCAAAGGAAGAGTGACAAGGAGGACATCAACAAGCTGTAGGAGTGAATGGACAAACTTGAACGAAAGTTCACTAAGTTGACATGTTTCATCATTAAGATCATCCATAGATCTATCATCGCTCTCTTCAATGTCAACAAGGAGGAGGTGGATAAGAAGACCGTGGGTGAGGGTCCTAACTGGGCTGGGGATGATGTTTTAAATATCCTCATACAAAAATGGGAAGGTGTCACCAATTAGTGGGTTGGTTTGTGTATCTCTGTTGGGTCTCTATTGTCCATGTGTTGTGTCTATTATCTTTTTGGTTTTTATTGTTTTTGGTCGACTCTATAATGTACTATTGATCTTGGTCTCTTTTTGGCCCTTCAAGATCATCATGTAATGGGTACTGCACCCAATAAATGCAACTTATCTAATAAAAAACATACTTTTCTACATATAGTATTAAATTTAAATTAATTTATAAGAATTTTAACATTTTAATTGACTTTTTAGAGAGGGATATATTAGGAGGAAGTGAGGGAGGGGGGAGAGAGAAGATAGAAAAATAGAGAGGGAGAGGGATATATAGTGGATGAAAGATAGAGAGATAGAGAGGGAGGTAGAGAGAGAGGGGGTATTGATAAAGAGATATAGAGATGAGGAGGAGGAGAAAGAATGAAAAAGGAAGATAAAAAGCATGAGAGATAGGGGATGGGATAGTGATAGAGAAAAATAAAGAGATAGAAAGAGAGAGGTATAGAGAGAAAATGAAAGAGAGAAAGAGAAGAGAAGAGAGTGATAGAGAGATAGAGGAGAGGAAAGAGAAAAATTATCCTAGATAAGGAGAAAATAAAAAAATATAGATTTCAAACACTAGCCTTTATAAAGAAGATGAGGGGAGGCGTGAAACAAGAGGGCTCCATCTAGAAAATGGAAGCTAATAGAAAAAAAGTAATGAAAATTAGGAGATGAGGGAAGGCATGATAAAAGAGGGACCAATGTAGAAAATGTAAGCTAATAGAAATAAAAAAATAAAGAAGGAAAGGGTTGTAGCTCAATTGGTTGAGCATAATTTGTGAAAATGGTATGTTCCTTGGTTATACCATCCATTAAGGTTCAAATTAAAATTTGAAGCTAAATTTGTTTTTTAAATTAAATATCTTTATTTATTATTATATATGATATTTTAGTTTAACATATATAAATTATTAAATCTATTTTTAAAATATTGTTATAGAATAAAATTATATATTTATATTAACTATGTTATAGATTTAATATTTATATATTTGTTATTGAAGTTGTAAATAAAATCTATATTATATTTATATTTAATAATACATAAAAGGGAAGAAAAGAAAAAAAAAAATATATATATATAGATCAAGAGAAAGAGAGGAGAAAGAAAGGAAAATGAGATAGAGAACATGAGAGAGAGGGGATGGGAGAGAGATAGAATGAAACCAAAAGAGAAAAAGAGAGAGGTATATATATATATATAATTTTATTGATGTAGAGATATGTTGTATTATTTGTGCCACTCTGGAAAGAAAATATTTACTACCTATGAAATTGGGTAGTAAGTTGATTCCTAGGTTGTAACAGATGGTGCCAAAAATAAATATTGCTAAATATACGACAATATACAATATTTTACAATTGCCTCCCAAGTTTGTATTTTGATAACAACATGTCACATAAAGTAGAAAATAAAAAAGAAAAAATACCCAAATCTCACAAGTTCTTATTAAGTCATCATTATGAGAGTTGTGCAATGGCAAGAAGTGACCTAAGGAATCACCTTTTCTCAATAATGTTATCATGCTTGAATATTTTGCACAAGTATTCATAAATGGGAAAATTTTGGTGAATGGTTGTTGCTTCTATCTATTCACAATAAATAAAATTCCTAACAAATACAAGTGTTTTTGACAATTGCAACTTTAAGTCCACCCCTCTTTCTTTTGTGTACTTTCAACATTTCTTGAAAAAAATGATAAGGAAAACATTGAGCGAAAAAATAAATGACATAAAATTTATGGATGAGATTATTTTAGTTGTCTTGCATTGTATACAAATGATATCATCCATTGATTTCCCAGTTTAGCTATCTCTCTACTTCTCTTTCCCTCTCTCCATCTCTATTTGTCTATCTCTACTTGTCTTTGTATTTTTATCTCTCTGATGAGGGCGCAACCTGAGACTTAGAAAATAACCCACAAACAAGAGAATAATTTTATTATTCAGAAAATGGAGATTCTTACATGCAGAGGATCTCAAATCCCCAAGTTCTACAACACATGCAAGTTACAGAAAGCTACAAAATCACCCTTTCGCAATATGCGAGCTTGTCCCCTAAAAAGTTACCCAAAATTTAGAAACCCGCCCATAAATAGAGCTCCTCTTTAGTCTGGAGCCAAAACAACATTCAATTTTGAGTTTAGGTGGTTTGGTGCCAAAAATTTACATGAGTTCAAATTTCAAAAGAGCATTTGCAATTGTATCTTCTAGAAAGCGCGCCAACTTCCCAGGGTCATAACTTTTGATCCGGGACTCCGATTCGCGAACCGTTTGAACCGTTGGAAAGGTCACGAAGTCAACAACACGCAAAAAAATTAGCTAAGCTAATTTCAGCAAGTTTTGGGGCCGATCTGAGAACTCTAAGTGCCTCAAATCTAAATCAAAAGATTTTCAGGTGCAAATATGGGAAACTAAAACTGCAATATATTTCCACCCAAGAATAGAAAATAAAAACCGTAAATTGGGAATTTCATTATGACAAAAAGGGTATCCAAAAATGTAAAAACATCTAAAAACTGAGAAACTTGAAATTTCACTATTTTTGGGTGATGCAAGATTGCCCTTACACCACTGGATGCTCCTGCATCAGACACCCAGGGTAATTTGAGAAGTGACCCCGTCACGTCTTAGATGGTGGAGGAAAAACTCAAATAGTCAACATCTGCCTTAGGCAACTAGGATGAATCTTCAATAGGCCTTCCTTTCCATTTCACCAGATATTCTTCATACTGCCTATTCCTGGTACTCCTTCCCACACGACTATCCAGGATTTCTTCAATCTCCTCCTTT
>VDFB02008087.1:0-44839 GCA_007258455.2 Sequoia sempervirens
ACATAGTGATGTTTTTTCCTTTTTGTTAAGAAGAAAAAACAATTTAGTTCCTTTTCGAAAAACATTTGCTAGAAATAGTGGATGGATACAAGTACTTCAAAATCAATTTCCATAATAGGTTTAGTTGGGAGACATGCAGGACAAAAGAAAAAACTGGTGGAAAATATTATGCTCTATACAATAGATGTAAGATTATTAAACTACGGGACTAGGAAACTGAGTAAATCCTTTTTAGCTTGCTTGTTTCATTCATAATCCTTTACGAGTGTGAGGTTTGGGACAATAAGATGTTAGTTCACAAATGAAAGTAGTAGAAATAATCCAATATCATTTAATCATAACAACTTCAAAATCAAAATCTCAATTTCGTATGAGATCTATTGGCTAAAAGAGTACTTCCCTGTTAGAAGCATTGACATTGGCCCAAACATTAAGTCATCTAAAAATGGTTAAAAATATGGAAAACCATCTTAATTTAGAATGGTGATGGAGGAAGAGTCAGGTTAAAGGAGGAGAATGTGCTTGAAAATGAACAATAAATGGATGAGTAAATGGGACATTAATTTGTAAGAGTGCACAAACAATAATTAAGAAATAAAAAAATATACGAGAAAAGAATTCATAATTGTCATTTGGACAAAGCAAATTGTTCATAGAGTTTAATCTCACATGAGAACACGATGAAAAAGTCTACCGAAGAGTTGAAATTAAGGGGAAAGTGAAGATATTAATCATCCAATTGAGGGTTTGATTGCATCATTATTAATGTGAGATTGAAAAATAGACAATACCCAAGAAAAAAATGAAAACAAGAACATATATTTTACAACAAATAGATGATGAAAATAAAATAACACTACATCACACACTATATAACCTACGATAATAATAAAATTTGTTTCCAACACATATTTTACAAAAATAGATGATAGAAAATAAAATAACACTACCTACATCATAAAGTTTATAGCCTACAAGAACAATAAAATTTGTATCAATTTAAAAAAAAAAACTGTGAAAATGAACCAATACCTTATTGTCTTAGGTGAAAAGGCTATGTTAACAAAAGGAATTTGGAATAGAAACTTTGACATTTAAATATAAAATTTTATAATACATTTGAGCCATCTCTTATCTCCTATAATAATACTCGCGTAGTAGTTACTCTTCAACTCTTCCGTAATTTGCAGACATTGCTACAATCTTCCATTCCATTTCTAACACAAAAATGCATCATATTCAATGCGACGAGAGAAATGATAAGTGGCTCTTCCATTTATTCTACGCGTCACCCTATTTCAGGCAACCTGTTTTTAACTTGGTGAACCTTAAAGCAACCAGTACTACATCCCTCATGTCCGTAGGCTCATAATTAAACCCCATTAGTGTGCTGGAGTGGGTCGCTACAAAAATTAAAGGATAGTTCATATCAATAAAAACCGTACCAGCTATTGCCTGCGCGCTGTATTAATTTTATCTCGACTTTCGGGGTTTTGCCTGTGAATTGGAGTAACTTGTGTCTGTGTGTATTTACGTATTTGTCTATTTCCATTGCTTTTTCAAGTGGCCTTCTTTAGAATGAAAGGGCAATGGCGGTTATGACAAGAGGAGAGCAAGGAAACATCAAAAGGCTGAAGGTAATTTCTAGTTTTATTCTTCATGCGCTATTTTAATTGAAACCCTTTCATTATTACTCAATTGCTGCTAACCCTTTATTGCTTTTACCAGTGGCGTTGGGTTATTTCTCGTAACTAAGAGGGGGCGAACCTTCAAGCATTTAGTTCTACCAGTTTCAAGCTGCTTCACCGTGCGGTACCTATTGCAATGCAAACCCTTTCATTTTAAGGGAATGGCTGTTAACCCTTCATTCCTTTTACCACTGGTCTTGAAGAAATTTTGCAGTTGAAGTTAACGTCGCTTTCCAAGGTATTTTCTTACATGCCCACTACTTGTAATTTTATTTTTGAAGTAAAATGTATATTGCAGAGACGTTAAGTTATTTTATCTCACCATTGGTTTTTCTTTTTCGATTTTGTGAATTTTTCTCTTTAAAACGAAAAATAAATTTGTGTATAATTTTAATTTTATTTTATTTTTAAAATTTTAACAGAACCCATCATAGAAAGGGCCACAATTGCAACATTTTTCGGTGTTGTTGACGCAATGGTGATACTGTGAAGAAACTCTGATAAAGCATGACTGGCACAGCGTACATGAGTGACAGGTAAGGATTTTTATGAATCCTTGCTTAGGCTATGAAGCATATCTGTGTCTAAACAAATTCATCTGCTATTCCATTCATCATTAATGTTGTGCGTGCATCATTATATATATTCTCAATACATCTCATCACTGAAATGAGGATTGCATTACAGAATAGCATCATTAATGTTGTGCGTGCATCATTATATATATTCTCAATACATCTCATCACTGAAATGAGGATTGCATTCTATGTATGAATTTGATTTCAGAATAGCTTAAGCACATCAATGCCCGAGTAAATAATATTTCTTGTAGTAAGCGGGAATTCTAAAATTTAGTCAATTTAAATTACAATACCCGTGTAAATTTAGGCATCCCCAGCCTTCTCCCTGGCTGCTTCCTGGTTGCTTCGTCAGTCACAATTGACTTTTAATTCCACTATCCTTAATGTATGCAACTTATTTTTCATTTAGATTATGCAGTGAGGGTTGGGTTACTGCTTTTTAGGCGATGCTTTTCCAGTTGGGATACCGTTGAACTGGCTTAGATTTGATGGCCGTATGACCGTATTTAGAGATTTTTGCCGTAAAATACAATCAAAATTTTAAGAAGATTGTATCAGTTGAAAGGAGAGATTTTGGATAGACTGTCAAAATTTATATAGAATTATAATGATATATATATTTGATTTATATATAATTTTACTTACATTAAGGTATATCATAATGTTTTAAGGGCACCTTTGAATAGATAACTGTCATTAAAAAATTTGTTGACAGGCAAGGTCGACCGGCAAATTTAAGCCGTGGATCACTTGGACTTACAATACTGTTACTTGTGTTCTTACAGCCTGTATGCCTACAGTTTGATTGATAAGGTCCCAACCCTTACAACTAAGTAGGGTTACTGCTTTCTATGCGATGATTTTGCAGTTGGGATACCGTTGGACTTACAATACTGTTACTTGTGTTACTACAGCCTGTATGTCTACAGGTTGATTGATAAGGAGGAGGTATTTATCAGGATTCAACCGTGTAGGAGGTATTTATCAGGATTCAACTGTGTAGTTTTTTGAGTCAAACTCATTGACCCATGTAGTGGTTCCTCTCACCACTGATTGTACCTAAACTTGATGCAAATGCAGAGATGCTAGCTCTCTTTGTCTGTGGGAAGACGGTCTCTCAAATGTAGCACCCCTGATTTTTTGAAGTAACAGACATGTGGTTTCAGAGAAGAATATAATATTATCAAAAGTATATTGGTACCAAATTTGACCACTTGGTCCTAATCAAGTAACCAAATCAAACCAAGCTGTTTGTCACTTATTTGACACAATCTTTTGAAATTTTAGTCATTTGTGTCATGCCAATCCCTTGCTTTGTGACATTTGGTCTTTAAAGCACAAGAGCTAGTATAATGGCACAACTGTGAAGAAATATGTACTGTACAATATATAAGCTTTGTAAAGAAGAATGTATTAGGTTTAATATACTAAGATGTAGGGTTCGTACCCGCAGGCCCCGAACCCGGCTCGGGTTCGTCTGTGGGTATATGATATCATTGATATGGCTTATTTGAATATTTTTCAACTATCAATTGGCATTTAATATTTATCTTTGGCATTTGGCATTGATCAATGATCAAGTATCAGACTATGAAATGATTTAGTTTTACAATTCTGTATATTTCTCTTATTTTTTTGTATATATATATATACACATGTACCCATACGTACCCAAACCCCAATTTTTTTTTTCATGTACTAGGTTCTCGTAACTGCACCCGTCCCCGTCCTGAACCTGAACCGGTAACTTAGTTAATATATGAAGATGATCCGATCTTTTCTGTTCACTATTTGTGAAAATAGCTCTGGCAACCATTGCATTTACAGTTTCAGCAGTAGCTGCTATACATTCAATACTAAATAATTCTGTCAGGAAAATTGTCACAAAAATAACCTGGAAGAGTTTAAAAAAAATTTAAACCACCAAATGAATGTAAAATTCTTTTACAGTTGGAGAAGAAACAAATAAGGATCTAACACTAGGTATTACTATAATATTATATATGATAACAGCCACAGATAAAACCACAGAACCAATGCCTTCATTTACCACATAACAATAGATCTGTTTTAGAATGAAATAAAACACAACAAAAAGTGATCCGGCCTTGTACAGATTTCCAAAAAAAAATTCTGACTTACTTCAAGATTTTGCACAAATTGTGTTATGCTCTCAACAATGCCGATGAGAAAAATGGGTTCTTGAGCTCGAGACAAGATTTTTGCAGCATATATGTATGCATCCATGTATACATATGTATGTATGCATGTATATGTATGCATGTTGGGCATCCAGAAAATTTGTCGCCAGCAATTCACTGCTGGAAAATCCACCGTCAACAATTCACTGCGGGAAAATTCACTGTCATGACAAATTCACCTCAAGGAAAATTCACCACCAGCAATTCACCACCACGGAAAATTAATTGTAAAATTTTAATGTGATGTATGTATGCATGTGTATGTATGTATGCATGCATGTATATGTATGTATGCACGTATATGTACATATGTATACATACATGCAGGCCTGGAATTTGACGGCCACCCCTACTTGTCATATGAAAATTTTGTGACGGTTTGTTCATTTAAATGCCTGTCACTTTACGTTTTATGAAAAAATTTAACTGTCAAAAAAAAATTTAAGTTATATTTTTTTATATAAAATCTTTTATATTAAAATATTATGGATTTTGTTAATCATACATATTAAATATGTTTTTTTTTTTATTTATAAATTTCTATTTTTAATGTAACACAAGTAATTTGAATTTTTAAAATATTATGTATCATATAAATTAAATAAGTATTTTTTATAGGAATCATAATTCTTAAAAATACCAAATAAACAATAAAAAATATAATAATTTTATACAAACCTTCATTATATAATTTGCATATATTTAAACACAAAAAAACAACTTTTGGAAAGAAAGAAACTATTTTCTTTTATTATTTTTAAATTGAGATGTAAAAATTAATGATGCATTACATAGAAAATAAACAAAAATAAACAAAAATAAATGTTATCAAAGGTCAAGAACTCTTCTTGACTTTGTATTCTTCCATATTTGATATACTTTATTCCAATTTACATTCACTTTCTTGAGGTCCATTTAAAGACACTCTCATTAATGCATCCAATGTATCCAAACCCAACTTTGACTTTCTAACATCTTTGATGATGATTTGCTTTGAAAATCCTCTTTCACAATCAACAGTACTTGCAGGAATAGTAAGCACAGCTTGCCATTACATAGAAAATAAACAAAAATAAATGTTATCAAAGGTCAAGAACTCTTCTTGACTTTGTATTCTTCCATATTTGATATACTTTATTCCAATTTACATCACTTTCTTGAGGTCCATTTAAAGACACACTAATTAATGCATCCAATGTATCCAAACCCAACTTTGACTTTCTAACATCTTTGATGATGTTTTGCTTTGAAAATCTTCTTTCACAATCAACAGTACTTACAGGAATAGTAAGCACAGCTTGCCATTACATAGAAAATAAACAAAAATAAATGTTATCAAAGGTCAAGAACTCTTCTTGACTTTGTATTCTTCCATATTTGATATATTTTATTCCAATTTACATCACTTTCTTGAGGTCCATTTAAAGACACTCTCATTAATGCATCCAATGTATCCAAACCCAACTTTGACTTTCTAACATCTTTGATGATGTTTTGCTTTGAAAATCTTCTTTCACAATCAACAGTACTTGCAGGAATAGTAAGCACAACTTCCCATAACTTCATCATATGAGGATAGCTTCTATGCCAATATTCTGTGTTACGAAAGAATCACTCTAGATTGTTGTTGAAAAAACAAGTTACAATGCTATAAAATAAATGCTTTGAAAAAACAGTGAATTTGTGTTATGTTATTCATAAGGATATCCTACATATATTAAAAAAAATGTAAGATTAGAAAATATTGATAATTAGAAATAAATCTAAAAATCTTAAATTTACTGTTAATTGTAACAAGAAGTTTCTAAATTATGTAGAAAATAAATTTTGTTAAAATATTCAAAAAGTTAAAAATCAATTATTCTATTTTGAAAAGATTTTTTTGAATTAATATATATTTTTATAATAAATATTATAAATCATATATTAATAAAAAACAATGATAACTATTAGTAAAAATGTCAAAATCTTTAAAAAATTAGAAAGAACTATATTAAATCTTGAAAATATTCTATTTTCGACGGATTTTGAATTAATAAATATATTTATAATAAATCATATATATTAATATAAAGTGAAATTAGAAAGAATTATTCTAATTCTAAACTAATTTATATTTTTATCAAACATTATTATATATATATATATATATACAATAAATTTTTACGGTTTAATAATAATTTTAAGTGTCATATTTATGGTTATATAAAAATATAGCAAGTCAAATAATACGGTCTAATAAATTTGTAAGTTGTAATATACGGTCCAAAATGCAAAAAACGGTCAAATAGACCATCAAATTCCAGGCCTGCATACATGTATAATATATGTATATATTATCATACACGTATACATATATGCTGCAAAAATCTTGTATACGTATATGCTGCAAAAATCTTGTCTCGAGCTCAAGAATCTAGTATCTCTAAGACATGATATTTTTAGATCTACTTTTTGTTTATTGTGAATAGATTGAAGCATCAGCTGTATGGAGACTGATTTTGGTTCGTCTCATTTTTTTAAAAATTCTGCTTTGGTAGGGTTTCGTAATATTTTTCCTGTAAAATCTGCCCATAAATTTTATGGGAATTGGTATGGGTGCATAATTTTTACCATAGCAATTATACGTACATGTGTATACATGTGTAACGTACATGTGTACATGTGTACATGTGTATACATATGTGTACGTACATGTATAGATATATATACACATACATGTGTATACATATATATATATACATACATGTACATATGTATACATATAAGTCATAGAGGTGAAGCATTGGGCCTTCTTAGGAGTTTGTATCCCAGTTTTACTCTAACCATGGAGTTTTCTCCAAGGTTAAGCCCACTTAGCTTGCAACTGCATTTGCAACACCTTCAACAAGTGTTGTGCCTTATAAATCATTCATTATAGAGCTCCTTTAGAATGATGCAAAATAATTGAGAAAGATCTAGCCATTCAACAATTTTATCAATATAGAAGAAAAGCTAATATCAATAGATAATATCGCTACTTTAAAAAGCTAATTTTTTTAGAAATCAAATCTCTACATTCTTTCGGGGTTTTGGGGTTTTGCGTGCGAGTTAAAGTAGCCTGTGTCTGTGTTTATTCCCTATTTGCCTATTTCCATTACTTTTTTAAGTGGCCTTCTTTAGAATGAAATGGCAATGGCAGTTATGACAGGAAGAGAGCAAGGAAACATCAGAAGGGTGAAGGTAATTTGTATTTTTATGCTTCATGCGCTATTTTAATTAAAAGTAAAACCCTTTCATTATTACTCAATTGCTGCTAACCCTTTATTGCTTTTACTGGTGGCGTTGGGTTATTTCATTTAACTAAGAAGGGGCAAACCTGCAACCAATTAATTCTGACAGTTTCAAGCAGCTTCACCGTGCGCTACTTTTTGCAATGCAAACCCTTTCATTTTAAGGCAATGGCTGTTAAGCCTTCATTCCTTTTACCACTGGCGTTGGAGAAATTTTGCAGTTGAAGTAAATGTCGCTTTCCAAGGTATTTCCTTATAGGCACACTATTTGTAATTTTTTTGAAGTAAAATGTATATCGCAGAGACGTTAGATTATTTTGTCTCACCATTGTATTCTCTTTTTCAATTTTGTGAATTCTCTCCTCAAAACGAAAACTAAATTTGTGTATAAATTTTATTTTTAAAATTTTAACAAAATCCATCATAGAAAGGGCCACAATTGCAAGATTTATCGGTGTTGTTAATGCTATGGTGATACTGCAAAGGGCAGAAACTCTGATAAAGCATGACTGGCACAGTGAACATGAGTGACTGGTAAGGATTTTTATGAATCCTTGCTTAGGCTATGAAGCTTGTCAGTGTCTAAACAAATTCATCTAATATTCCATTCATCATTCATGCTGTGTGTATCATTATATATATTCTCAATACATCTCATCACTGAAATGAGGATTGCTTTCTATCAGGAGAAGCTAATCTCCTGACAAAATGCACCTATGTATATAACATTATAACATGGGAGAAGCTAATCTCCCGACAAAATGCACCTCTCTATGGCATGATAACATAAGACCCCATCCTCCTACGACAGTATATTGTGAGATAAGACTGACGGAGTTTGGAGTGCCGTAACCTGTCCCGACACTGGAAAAATGTGGCAGTACTGGCGGGTTTTAAAAATCCTAATTTGGAATGGACAAAAAGTCCAAAACTTAGCCATTTTCGACATTCACATTTTGGAGGTTGCTGGGGAGCCTGGAAGGGAGTTGCAGGCGTTCAAAGGCTGAAGTGGAACAGCCGCTCTCCTTACCAATTTTGTGTTGAGGGTTTTTAAATTTTGCCATTTTAATATTCTCACAACACACTACTTTTTGAGGATTTCAAGCTGTGTCCATATAACACTAGGTATTACAATAATTATATATATATGAAAACAGCCACAGATAAAACCACAAAACCAATGCCTTCATTTACCAGATAACAACAGAACTGTTTTAGAATGAAATAAAACACAACAAAAAGTGATCCGTATACGGATTCCCCAAAAAAAAAAAAAAACTGAAATCATGGCATGTGAGATTCTGCACAAATTTTGTTGTGCTGTCAACTATGCCGATTAGAAAAATAGGCAGAGTTTGCAGGAAAAATAACGAAACCATACCAAAGCAGAATTTAAGAAAAAATGAGACGAATCAAAATCAGTCTCCCTACAGCTGCTGTTTCAATCTTTTCACAATAAACGAAAAGTAGATCTAAAATTATCTGGGTTTAGAGCTACTAGATTCTTGAGCTCGATACAAGATTTTTGCAGCCTTTTAAAGGAAAATATCGGTTGCGAGTTAAAATTTGTATTCAGGTGTGAGGCTAGTAATGTTTCAAGTTACTTTCAACTGTTTGGAAGTTGTTTTTTCCGGTTGAGACAACTCTCCGGGGAAAGGTGCTACAAAATATAGCCTATCGGCTAATTAAAACATTTCTTTCAAAATGGGTATAAAACTAAATTGCAAAGGCGCTCACTAAAGTGGCCCAAAAGTCAAAACATGTATGGTGCAGATTCATTTCAAAGAACTTGAGTGCATGTACACCGTCTTGGGATGCAGCTAATCTCCCGACGAAATGGCATGTCATAGGCATGATAACATACAAAAATACATAGAAACATACATGACAAGATGGGACAGCGTAGTGGGACGTAACTAATCTCCCGACAAAATGGCATGTCATAGGCTTGTTCTGTGAGTGTCCGTCCGTCAGTCTTATCTTGCAATGATACGATCATATGGGGGATGGCGTGTTATCTTATTATGTCTAAGACATGCTGTTTTGTTGGGAGAAAATGCGAATGTCAAAAATGGCGACGTTTTGGGCTTTTGTGCTTTTCAAATTAAGAATTTTAAAACGTTGGCTCTGCCATGTTTTTCCGGCGATGGTACAGGTGACAGCACTCCAAATGGCACACATGTAATGTCCGTCAGCATCTGTCCATCAGTCTTATCTTGCAATGACACAATTGTACGAGGGAGAGTTTGTGGATATATATATATATGGCTTCAGGCAAATTCACCACTAGCAATTCACCATTGGAAAATTTACCGCCAAAAATTCACTGCAAGGAAAATTCACCACCAGCAGTTCACCGCCACAAAAAATTAATCGCATTAACATATATATATATATATATACATTTTTTAATATATATTTTTGAGACTCGAATTTTTTTTTGCAAAAGAATATTTTTTTTAATAGATGATTGATAATGTTGTATAATTGGTTTATTAGAATAAAATAAAATAAATTGAAAAATGTTTTCATTTTTATTTTCATAAATCAAATTTTCTAGCCTAATTGTATATGCGATGAATTTTCCGTGGGGTGAATGGTTGGTGGTGAATTTTTCTTGAGGTGAATTTGTCACGGCGGTGAATTTTCCTAGAGCCATATATATGTATACATATAATATATGTATATGTATATGTATATGTATATATATATATATACATATACATATAATAGATGTATATGTATATATAGCTACAAATTCTCTCTGAGAAAAACTGTCTAGAAGGTGTTTATGCACTTCAAGCTATCTAGAATGAATTTACATCTTATTTGACTAGTAATTGGTACAACACAGATGTATATATGTGCATATATATCTACACATATACCCCAACTTGTCTAGACTGAATTTACATCTTATATTGCCTAATAATTGGTGCAACACAGATGTATATATGTGCATATATATCTACACATATACCCCAAGTTGTCTAGACTGAATTTACATCTTATATTGCCTGGTAATTGATGCATTACAGGTGCATATGTGTACATATATATCTCTACAATTACACGTATATGTATATAAAGTATTAAAGAGAGAGTTTGTAGGTAAAGAAGCAGCATTAAAGACTCAATACATATTTATTATTTGTTTTAAAAAATAATACACAGCCATATGCTTCTCAAATTAAAACCAATGCATAGCTGATGCACAGGGGTGTAAATACATGTTGGTGTGATTGTGGCTACATGCACATGTGTGTGTCCTATGCGTCATACGTGAATGCATGTGCATGGATACACATGCCAAAGTATTATTGTATATAGATATGTTGGCTAAACTGTTGTATTTAAGCATTTTTGCCCTAAAATACAATAATTTCTTTTGGAAGACTGTATCACTGTATCACATGTATATAGAGATTTTTGGCAGACTTTAAAATATCAATATCTAGTGTATGATGTTTTCTTCTTTAATCATGGTATTCCTTGCATTAAAAGAGGGGTAAAAATTTATTCAAATTAAAAAGGAGCAGTACAAAGCAAGGGCATTACACCCTCCTGTCAATCTTCACTAAGTGGTCCAACTTTTGAGACAAATCCAGGGGTAATTTTTCACAATATTCCAATTTTGCAAATGATCAGAGGCCCATTTAGCCAAACAATCTGCAACCCCATTCCACTCTCTAGGAATGTGACAGAAAGTAACAGAATCCAAGGAAGCACACGGATTAAGAATCTGTTTTATAATTACAGCCAAATGCCAACTGACATCCTCAAATTGCTGCCTCTTCAGCAAAGTCATCACTACTTGAGAATCAGATTCACAAATGATCCATCTCCACCCAAGAGTGCAACCGCGCTCAACAGCACACAAAATGGCAAGAGCCTCCATCACATTGTTAGTATACCAACTCTTATAAACAGAAAAGATAAACTCAACAGTCTCAAAAATATTCCGCCCAACACCCCCAATACCAGCATGACCAGAATTTCTGCGAGAAGAAATCTGTATTGATTTAATGGGATAAATCATAAAAGTGCACGCCCTACATTTCTGTAGCTCTTATTATTTGGTGCAAGAACTGAATCCCACCCAGCAGCAAACAGCCATTGCTATTTCTAATCAGCACAACCATCACAAAAGACTATACACAAATTCTCACTTGAATGATTTCAAAATGATAAATTTTCTTTGAAGTTCAGATTGTTTGGATGGGATTTGAAGTTCCCTGTAGTTTCCTACTGCATCATATTTTGAGGTAGGTGTGTCTCTGCTAACTTATTGACATCTATTGATCATTGAGAAAAAATTGTTGAAATATCCATACAAAATGAATGTCTGGTTCTATGTGCTATTCCTTTTGAAAAGTTCGTTTCTCTTCAAGAATTTGAATACTTCATTCGAATTGTGCTTTGAATGGTTTTGTGAAAGGAGGCTTTTGTTTGGACACTGTCAAAGCGAGCCTAACACCCTCGTCATGCTATCATATTTTGCAGGTTACTTTACCTTTGAAGAAAATTGGGCTATCTTCTGTATTGGATTGGCCGCATGGTGGGTTGAGCCTTGCACCGTCGTATTTTGGAGGTTCCTTGAATTTCTGAAAGAATATTGTTAGAGGCACCTTTATCTTTTGAAGAAAATTGGACCAGCCATTGTATTGGATTGCATACGTCTTGGTTTGTTGTCAAATTTGTTGCTCTATTATAGAGTATGTATGCTTGTGCATTCTGAACCATTTGAGTGAATGGCCCTGTTTTTGACGATGCTTGCAGCTGCATTCCCCATCTTTAGTTCCAGCATTGCTGTTGCTATAATTATGAAGTCAGCTTTAACACATGTGAAGGGAAATGCAAGGTCTGTCCTAGGTATTACCTTGTTTAGATTTAAACTTCTCCATGACTAGTTTGGGGTATGTCTGTAGCCTTTTTTTCGAAGGAGAGGATTGGATCGATTGATATGCTATCTGAGTTGACGGGTTTTACAGTCTAGTAAACTTGATAAGATTCTAATAAGAACAGATTTCAAAGAACCTTGTAGTTTTAGAAGCATACCATGGCATATTTTTCTCTTTCTTGCTTTTGCAAGATGTCATGAGCATTAATTTTGTATTCACTGTAGGTAATTCTAAAGCATGACTTTTACGAATGGCTTTGAAGAAAGTTCCAGTGGACACCCAATGATGTGTATTAGTTTAATGATGTATTCTGGTTTTCCACTATAGTCTTATATCATTTTTTAATCTTTTGAAGTTCAAATTGAGGTTTGTTTTTCCATTCAGTTTTATTTAAGTATTTGTTTTCTCCATCATCTGCTGGGGAGTTTAGAGAAGAAAATCTAGTAAGAATGGTTTGTACAAAGTGTCTAGTTGTAGTTGAGGATATTATCTTTTAAGATATGAACTTGGGTATTATTCAAAAACATATTTTTGTATGAAATTCTGGTAAGAATGGTTTGTACAAAGTGTCTAGTTATAGTTGAAGATATTATCTTTGAGGATATGAACTTGGGCATTATTCAAACATATTTTTCATATTTATTTACTTGTTATTTATGCTATGTGGTTATCAAAATTCAAAAATATTACATTCATGATTTTAAAAAGAATGAAAACCAAATCATGTGTAAATGATAAATGTACTAAAGTTTAGATGTTTGAATTCCTGCCTGTCTACATAGATTGCTTGCAAACCAATAACATTACAATTAAACCCATAAATATTATGGATGCAAATTCTACAAGTCCTTTCACCCCTCCTTATAATGGAACTACCCACCGCGGTATATAAATAAAATGTGTTTTAGCAGATATATAATGCTTTCATCACTTTTAGGTTAACACTAATGTCTTGGCATCACGTCTTTTGTGTTGTTTATTTATTATTGAACCTTATCATTGGTTAATGCTTGGTATTTAATTTATGAAGTCATGGTCATGTTTGACATTTGATGTTTAATGTTTATTTATAATTTTAAATTTGGGATTTTGATTACAAAAGACATTGCTTCGTTATGGATAATTTGGAGTTATGGGTGGTGATATCTATTATCTTGTTACATCCCGATTTTATAGCTACTATTGCATAGGGCAATTGATTGTAATGTTTGAATCTTTATAGTGAATAAAACAATGATGTTTTTATTATCAATAATGGCGTTCTATTTAAATGATGGTTTCATTTGATTGTTACTTCAATTGATGTAATTTTGAATGAATGTTGCATAGAATTATAGAATAATGTTATTCTAACTTGTGAGATGTTTTTACCTTTTTATGAGCATATGACTGCCGATGTCATGTCATGGTGCGCAGGTATGAAGACTGTTCCTCCGGACAGAGGAGAGACATCATTCGGGGAAGAACTTGGTCGGGTAAACAGTAACAATTACCAAATTGAGCATACACACACATACTATAGATTGAGTAAGCCAAGACTGTTTGTCAAGATAATGGTAAGTCATCCGTAGGCTTGTTTATTGACCATAAGGATTCTGAATTCACTTCTTTATGCTTTAGGGATGTGATTGTTTAAACGTTAGACTTGCTATACAATGACCCAAGTATGAATGATGTGAACGTTATGATTGAATGGGAACGCATGTACATCTATACATTGTGAACACGTATTTATACGTACAGACATATCAATACATGTGTATGTTAAGCAGACGGATATGCTCATACACATGTGTCGACATGTATGTACACATACATACGTATATACAAGTGTATATGTGTACACATTCCATCTGATATCTGTAGTGAAAATAATACTTAATAATATTGCCTAGCATAATTACATAAATATTTATGTATTAATGTATATATTAATAGTGTGTTTATATTTATGATATATATACATAAATACATAAATGTAAATGTATTATATATTTATATATTTAAATATATGTATTAATATAAAGGTAATATTTACATATATGTAAATATATATATAGATCACGATATAATGTCGGAAAATATATTTAGAAATATTACACCTAAATACATATATGATTAAATATATAAATGATTAAGGTTAAAATGTGAAATGTATAAATTAAATTGACATAGAAGAATATTCAATAGAATAAAAATTGAACATAAAGGATTTAAATCCTTTAACCATAATGAAATATTTCGATTTTAATCTCATAAGGAAATCGTGCCTTTTGTTTGAATTAATCAAATCAAAGAGGAAGTTGAATAGTTTATAATAAACATCTGAAATATTTAAAAAGAGGAAAGAAACGAAAAATCACGTGAAAAAGCCACGCGCAGGAAATAAACGTGTCTGAAGCGCGCGATTGGAAAAACTGATCTTTGAATGGCGCAAATACTGATCTCAAGACCATGAAATGGCAACGTGGGAACGTCTGAGACTTGACCTTTTCGTTTGGAAACGAACTTCCTTGTTTATTGCAACGATTTAACCTAAAAACTGGAAAAAAACGCCTTGCTGTCAATCCGCCATGTGAGGATTGAAGAATTCTAAATTTGCTGACTTAATAGGAAGTCGATTCATCTCTATTATAATGACTTAGGGTTTGTGAATTCGCCAAGTGTCTTTTTGACAAATTCTGGGCACTTGTTGTCAATTTGCATGCCTTCTAAAAGGGAAAACAGTTGCAATTCGGGTCTATATATAGACGCCTTCCATTCATTGAAGGGGGACATTGAACAATCCGAGTTTATCATTCTACAAATCACGCCTTTTGCTAAATTCTGAGTTGAGTTTTTTTTGTGCGAATTCATCTGGAGAACATTTCTTTTCTGAGTATTTAACTGTGTGTGGGAGTAATTTCGGCTGTGAGAGTATTCATCATATCTGAGAGTATCATTTCATTATTCATTTCTGCCAGTCATCAATTCTGAGTTTAACATTAAAGGATAGAGATTATCCTTCATTCTAGTTTGAAAGTTCTCCGTCAATAACAAGAAGGCTGGAGATCTTTTGACTGAAGGAAAAAGGAGTTTCAGACTCAATCTAAATCATCATCTGCATAAGAGTATTTTTATAAATATCAGGCAAGCTATTCACCTTCTTATTCCATTCTAATATACTTCTAAAGTTCAATAGGCATTCTATTCGTTCTTACTATAGAAGAGTTTCTGATCAAGGGTTGAATTCCTGTTTACTGAATGTACAAGGATAAGAATGTGATATTTTGTTCTATTCTTTAATGCTTGCAAAGATTAGGATTTGCTCTTAGAATTCATAATCAAAGATAAGGCTGTGGAATTTAAGTAATAGTATTGCATGTTTTCCTTTGTATGCATTGCTTGCATTAGTGTACAACTACACTGGAAACCTAGATACATTATAAAGTGTTTGCTTAATATTAATTCCATATGAAGAGTATATGTTTAAGTAGGTACTAAATACTAGGACGGGAATGATAGCATCGAGTCAAGTAACAATTTTCAGCTTAAGTCATTAAGGTTAACTTAGTGAAGCTTGTGTAAACTCCTAGGCATTGATTTCCAGGAAAGGAGAGGACTTTGAGTTACTTGTTATGCTTTTCATTTCTAGTAGTTTAGCGTGATGTAGGAGGTCTAGGGTACGCACTACCCCGGAAGGACTAACCTACGCATAGTGTAAGAAAGCCTTAATGCAAATCGGCCCTGAGTAGTGTTTATGATAGATGACCTTCATTCGAAGTACTGAATGATAATACTTTGGCCAAAGTAGTGAAACGTACGACTGCCACGTAGACGTGAGTTAGTTGAGACTACACTGTCAGTTCATTGTGATCCGAGTACTAGTTCGAGATTGTGTAATAGCAAAGTTCTAGTTGTGTAGGACACAGCACTATGCTCAGTTGGTAATCGTTAAAGGATGCCCTACCAATCTCTTCTTTGAAGGGAGGGCCATCTATCTAACGATAGGTGTGCGGGGGACCGCATTATAAGTCCGTGGTTGGCGGAAAAGCGCCCGAGTGATGTTTCTCCTCCACAGCAAGCGGCCGATGTACCAAGATTTGAAAGGACGATCTCCTGGACCTTCTTACTACTATTTGTTTTAAAGCTCATTGGAGCTATGATAGTTAAGGTATGTATTCTTGTTTCATGTATTGTGATGTTTTTATATTGAAGTGGAATCTTTATTGTAAACTAACATGACAATTTGTTCACGTTTTATCAATAAAGGAAAAGAAAAATTCTATTGCAATGACATGTTAACATGTTTACTTACTTTTAGGATGTAATTTATCGAAATTTTATTTTACGGAAGGGTCGGGTTGTTACATATACCAAGATGAGATTGAGTAGATAATTTATGGTTTACAAAGCTTAAGTTTATTTGGTATGGGCCCAATGAGTTAATAGTTAATTGGTTAACTTGTGAAATATCTGGTCATTGCTTCACAAATAAGAGTTTGTTAACTATTAATAGTCTTTGTACTTGCAAGGTAATTATACTAGTGAAATATCTGGCCATTGCTTCACAAATAAGAGTTTGTTAACTAGTTATAGTCTTTGTACTCGCAAGGTAATTATTATATATTACAATTTTTTCAATCTTTAGTATATATTTATTTACTTAAATGTATGTATATACTCCTTTTGCTAGAAAATGTCAATAGCAAGCTTCACATCAATTAATAAATTTAAGAGAATAATCAGTTAATAACAAAGCATATGTTCAAGAGTTATTTGTATCATAAAAATTCTCTTGCTTGTGATAAGTTTCATTTCAAATTAAATACTGTACAACTTTTGTGTAGATAATTCAAAGTCTTTTTTAAAGGTCATTTACATCTTAAAATGATTATGTAATCTGAAATCACGGAAGATAAAATTCAAGAAATATCTTTGGCAAGGATTCAAAATATTTTGTTGTCTTATTCCCATTCCATCACATAAGACTAATTCTTTTGTTCTTAATGTTTCCAATCTAATAATATGGAGAAGATAGAAGAATATTGTGTCCACTCTCCTTCCATTCCTTTTTTTCCTTTCAAGATCTTTATGAATTTGTTCAACACAATTTTCCAAACACAAGCATCGGATTGTATTTCATGGAGCTTGTATAGAATATAAATCATCTCATATAATATTATTGATAGGTGTTATGTGTTGTCTATTCTTTCATGCCAAAAATTTACAATTTATAAAAAATTGATGAGATCTAATGGGGATAGGAGCGTCGTTGTAAAAGGAGATTTGGATGTTAGTAAAATGGTAAATAAACTAAGGTAAAGCGTTGATGCACCCTTTCCTTTTTCATTGGGGATTGCTTGTTCCAACATAGCTTTTGAGAGTTTATGGTGCCTTGGGACATGTCTTATCTCAAAGATTGAATGGAGTTGACCATTGATAGGACTTGAACCACATAATTACTAGGACAATATATACAATTTGAGTATTAGTCTTCAATTTTATTAACTATTTGCTTTCTTTGCCATCTATTGGGGAGTTTAAAGAAGAAAATCTAGTAGGAATGGCTTGTATGAATTGCCTAGTTGTAGTTGAGGATATTATCTTTTCAAATATGAATTTGGGCATTATTCAAACATATTTTCGTATAAAAAATTGGTAAGAATGGTTTGTACAAAGTGCCTAGTTGAGAATGGTTTGTACAAAGTGTCTAGTTGTAGTTGGGGATATTATCTTTTAGGATATGAACTTGGGCATTATTCAAACATATTTTTCATATTCATTCACTTGTTATCTTAATGTTATGTGGTTATCAAAATTCAAATATATTACATTAATGATTTTCAAAAGAATGAAAACAAAACCATGTGTAAATGATATATTCTAATATAAAGTTTAGATGTTTGAATTCTCGCTTGTCTGCATAGATTGCATGCAAATCCATAACATTACAATTAAACCCATAAATTTTGTCAAATGTTATCATCTAAGCATTATGGATGCAAATTCTAAAGTCCTTTGACCCCTCCTTATAACGCAACTACGCATTGCGGTACATAAATAAAATGCTTACTAGCAAATATACAATGTTTTCATCATTTTTAGGTTAACACTAATGTCTTGGCATCACATTTTTGTGTTGTTTATTTATTATCAAACTTATCATTGGTTAATGTTTGGTATTTAATTTATGAAGTCTTGGTTAGGTTTGAGATTTGATGTTTAATGTTTACTTATAATTTAAAATTTAGGATTTTGATTAAGAGAGACATTGCTCCATTAAGGATAATTTGGAGTTATGGGTGGTGATGTCTATTACACCAAGGATCATGGTATTGTGATGAATGAGATTGAGTAGATAATTTATGGTTTACAAAGCTTAAGTCTATTTGGTATGGTCCCAATGAGTTAATGGTTAATTGGTCAACTTGTGAAATATTTGGTCATTGCTTCACAAGAAAGAGTTTGTTAATTAGTTATTAGTCTTTGTACTCAAAGTAATTATATATTACAATTTTTCCAATCTAAAGTATATATTTATTTACTTCAATGTACACATATAATCGTTTTTCAATCTAAAGTATATATTCATTTACTTAAGTGTATGCATATATTCCTTTTAGTATAAATGTCAATAGCAGCCTTCACATCAATCAATAAATTTAAGAGAATAATCAATTAATAACAAAGCATATGTTCAAGAGTTGTTAGTACCATTAAAATACTCTTTCTCGTAATAAATTTCATTTCAAACTAAATACTCAACAAATTTTGTGTTGATAATTCAAAGTCTTTTTAAAAGACTATTTACATTTTAAAATGATTATGTTACGTGAAGTCATGGAAGATGAAATTCAAGAAATAGTAAGGATTTGAAATATTTTGTTGTCATATTCCCACCTTTTACATTTTAAAATGATTATGTCACGTGAAGTCATGGAAGATGAAATTCAAGAAATAGTAAGGATTTGAAATATTTTGTTGTCATATTCCCACCTTTTAGATTTTAAAATGATTATGTCACGTGAAGTCATGGAAGATGAAATTCAAGAAATATCTCTACTAAGGATTTGAAATATTTTGTTGTCATATTCCCAGTCCACCACGAAAGACTAATTATTTGGTTCTTAATGTTTGCACATGTGCAATTTTTAAATCTAATAATATGAAGAAGATAGAAGAATGTTGTGTCCACTCCAATTCCATTGCCTCTTTTTTCTTTCAAGATCTTTATGAATTTGTTCAACATAATTTTTCAAATGTGTAAGCATTGGGTTGTATTTCTTGGAACTTGTATAGAATATAATTCATCACATATAATATTATTGATAGGTGTTATATTGTCTATTCTTTCATGCCTTAAATCTATGATTCATAAAAAATTGACGAGATCTAATGGGGATAGGGTTGAACATTGTTGTAAAAGGAGATTTTGATGTTAGTGAAATGGTAAACAAACCAAGGTAAAGCACTAATGCACCCTTTCCTTTTTCATTGGCGATTGCTTGTTCCAACGTAGCTTTTGATAGTTTATGGTTTCTTGGGATATGCCTTGTCATCAAACGTTGAATAGAGTTGACCATTGATATGACTTAAAACACATAATTACTAAGACAATACATACAACAAGACTATTAGTCTTCATGGTTGAATGTCATGCAACTCAATAAATAAATTGTATTAATATTTATCCATTCAAGAATAGAAGAATTTTGTTGTGCAGAAAGATTGAGAGTAATGATCTTTTATAAATGTTGAAGAGCTTTTGGTAGACACACACCTTCATTAGCTAATCAACTGCAAGGATTTATAGCTAGAATTATTGACCTTATGATTGATTAACAGTGACAAAACATATAAAGCAAAGCCATAAGACATTGTCATTTTGCTTTTCTTCTTTTATTTGTCAACAAATATGGTAGAAATAGGCAAGGTTTAAGTTAACCATAAAAGTTCACCAAGTATAACTTTAATTATAATGTATTATACTCAATATACAATCTGGTCATTAGAGACATTTTTGAGAATGTATTTTCTACTTTTGTGTATTCAAGTTTTGTTTTATATATTAATGCCCTTTGTTTGTGGGTAATCTTGGTGCATGATTGTCATGGCATGAGATATGTCGGCATTTTTACAATTGAAGATTTTAGAGTATAAGTGTTATAATAAAATGGGTAATAAGTAGTAGGGCAAGATTTGTTTCTCTATGGTGAAGGTTTATGAGATACATGTAGCATATACAACATGACATCGAGATGTCTCCCAACAATTTGTTCTTGTACAAGTTGATATTCTTCCATTGAAGGTAGTTACATATAGGAGTGACATGGATCTTTGTGTAGCCCTCGTTAACTTATGGTGGATGAATATTTCATTTTTTAGAAAAGTTAATTGTAGATTATAAAAGAGTAGATTCAACAAGTGATGGGACTATATAATTTTGAATGGCATGTATGTAATAATAAAAAACTTTTTTTTTCATTTCCCATCAAGAAGTATTAAAATGATTTTTTCAAGTCATAATCATGGTAGGTGACTACAATAATTAATAGTTGCTAGTTTTTTAATAGTTTGTCAACAACTATACTTTCAACCATTCAAAAATCACGTAATTAATTTACAAAGGCACTCCATTGAGGAATCACTTGGTTGTTGATAACTAATACTTTAGTCATTATTACAATTCTCATTTATAATAGTAAGCAAATAATCAATCTACAAAGACACTCTATTGAAGAATCACTTGGTCATCAATAACTACCGAATCATTTTAAAAACACAAAAAAAAGTAAATACTTGCCACTACATGACACATTATTTTAGAAACCAATAAACAATTTAACATTAAAAGTATGTTTTTTCTACCAACTGTACTTGTGAATCCATTCTTCTATTCACAAACATATTACAAACACAAGTGGATAAGTGATAGTTGTTTCTAGATATGTATAGAAATGGAAAACTAGCCAGAATAATATCAAAATCTAATTATTTGATGTCTACTTTTGTCCAATTGTAGCATAGAAAACATAGTTTGGGCCATTTTAGGGCCAAAAGCAATGGCGGCTTAAAAAAAGAGTTTCATCTTTTGCAAAATAAAATGGGCAGCCAAAACTATCATGTTGATTGCCATTTTGCGGGATCACATTGATGGTGGATGAGTCAAAGGAATCAAGAAATTATAATGCCAACTTATGCTACTATGCCAATTTACTTTTTTTTTCTCATATTGTTGCCAATTAATTATGCAGCTATAGTTGTGAATTGCGATGGATATCATATACTTAACTTTTAAAGAGATGATTGCACATAACTCATAACTAATACCTCATATTCCACAACTTGTTACTGCAAGGAAGATAAAGTTGAAAAGAAGATCATTTCTATTGAGGAAGGTAATCAATATCACTCTTCCCCAAGAACTAATAATTCACCTCAATCCATCAAAAAACATGATCAAACATAGAGTCAATATGTAATATATGTTCATTATGAAATGTGTATTAATAGTTGTATGAGCAGGACCCATTATATGACTAATTAGTTGACAATTAAATGTTCTTTGATATATTTCTGGGAAACAAACTTAACATTAAAATTTAATAGTAATGACACATTTAGAATGACTTAGAAGACTGGCTTTAGAAACATGTACTTTAGAGGATCTTTTTTATATACTATGTCTCGAGATAAATTATATAACCTTTTAGTTTTTGTGAGCAAAACACCATAGCTAAGCATAATTTTACATACATGTATACCATGCCTCACAATCTAGGGAGGTGCAACTAATGTAATAGATTACACATTGTTCACTATTTTTTCATTTTATACTAGAAGATCTCCAACAATAGAATAGTGGTTGATACATATGGTAGCAAAGATATTTCATGAAAAAAAAGGCACAAGTATCAATAAATTTGGGCAAATATTGCTTCATGTCGTCAAATGCCTTTTAATAATGAGTTCTTTTCAAATTTGGTGCACTTCTTTAAAATTTTATTGAATGGTAATTTGAATTTGAGCTATTGGGAATTGTTAAGTAATTTTTAGATTATTTAACACATAAATATATCATTTGCATGCTAGTCACTACACTTGGGATAAGCTAGTCAAAGTGAGTAACAAATGAAGAGAAAATTTAAGGCATGTAATTTTTAATATATATATCAAGCATCTTTTGACAATATTTGTTCCATTCAAATTTGGTGGCCTTTTTTACAAGTTTAGTGAATATTAATTTGGTTCTAAACTCTTTGAGAGTTTTGAGGTAATGTTCCAGGTGTTGAAAACAATGACTTGTCATTTGTATGCTAGTAATTGAATGTAGGATAAACTAGTTAATGTGAGTCCAAAGTGAAGAGAAAAAAACAAGGCATGCAATTTTCTCTATTATATATAACACATTATTTTTGTGTGCGTTTACCTATATGTATGTGTACATGCATACATACATGTGCATATTTGTTGTATGCATATATGTGACACAAACACACATATATTCATGTATGTACATACATATATGTATTGTGCATACGTATAATATATTTATGTACATATACAAATACATACACACACAATTACACATACACTTACACTTATACAATAGACATGTGTGTTTTAAATTTACTAAAAATCTTGTGAAGATTAAGTCAATTGTCACTAAGCGAGCTTATGAAAAATATAGACAATAAGATCTTATGCTTAAAAAGATTGAGGGAGAGATATCCAAATTTATGATATTTTGGTTGAGAGAGAGTTCAATGAGGTAGTTGAAACAAAAAAATGTCTTAAAAAGGAAAATAAAAATGATATTCTTTTGGTTCACAAAGTTGTTTGGAGATTGAAAAGTGGGGCTAGTCAGTTGGAGGTCAATGATGAAAATACAATATTTTTTTATAGCAATGCTAAGAATAGGAAGAACATTAACACTATTTGGGAGATGCCTAAAGTGAATGAATCATTTGATAAATATTTTGAGGAGCTTGCTAATATGAGAGTTTCCCATTTCAACAACTTTTATAAGGAGTTAGAGAGGTAGTTATGAAAAAACTTGCACAATAGAAGATATAATAGGAAATATGTTGCAAATACTTGATAGAAATATACCACTTCAAGGGGGAAACCTCCTATTCCACTTCGAGGGGGATACCTCCAATAGTTTTCATATGAACTCAAAGCTCAACATGATCATAATAACCTACCTATACATCCTATATATGTATCATACTTATGCCTAGGATATCACCTAGACTGACTTAGATAAACCTATATAAGCCTTAGAAAAACCTAAATAGCTAAATAACAATATAATAATAATATGATTTAATTAAGAGTTAAGGTAACCACAAGCCAACTACTCATAACACTATACACAAAAGAATTGTCCTCAATGCTAACTTTTCTTCTTCTTATTCTTCTTCTTCATATCCTTTTTCTCTCGCTTCTTCTACTATTGCTTCGTGTTCTTCTTTTTGTTCCTACTCTTTCTCTTTCTCTTTCTCTTTCTCTTTCTCTTTCTCTTTCTCTTTCTCTTTCTCTTTCTCTTTCTCTTTCTCTTTCTCTTTCTCTTTCTCTTTCTCTTTCTCTTTCTCTTTCTCTTTCTCTTTCTCTCTCTTTCTTTCTCTTTCTCTTTCTCTTTCTCTTTCTCTTTCTCTTTCTCTTTCTCTTTCTCTTTCTCTTTCTCTTTCTCTTTCTCTTTCTCTTTCTCTTTCTCTTTCTCTTTCTCTTTCTCTTTCTCTTTCTCTCTCTTTCTTTTTCTCTTTTACTTGTAATGAAATAACTTGCACAATAAAAGATAATAGGAATATGTTACAAATACTTAATAATATGCCACTTCACCTCCTTATCCACTTCGAGGGGGATACCTCCAATAGTCTTTAATAAGAACACAATACTCAACATGATGATAATAACTTACCTATACCTCCTGTATATACCATACTTATACCTAGGATAGATCAACTAGAATGACCTAAATAACTAAATGATAGAGGGGTGAAATTTTTTTTTGAGAGTCTAGAGTAAAGTCTCCAAATTTGATAAATTAATAGTTTATCTTTAGGTTCTTGGACCTTCTAGATGCAATGCCAAAGTTAGATTTATCCCAAAATGCTTCAAAATTATAGTTACCTTATGGACTTGCAAAACCTCCCAACTTCAAACCTTTGTATGTGTAGACTCAAATATTCAATTTGGATAAATCAAAAGGATAAAATAATTTTCTTGGACACCCTAAACTTAATGAAAATGTTATATTTGTAACATGCTCTAAAATGAACCTACAATACAAAGCCACAAAGGTAAACCCCCTAAAATATGGTATTTTTATCATTTTTTTAATTCGCTAGGTTATCACATAATGTAAGAGAAGTGCATACTCAAAATTTCAAGAGTAACCAAAATCTATAAGCCTATATCTCTTAGGATGAATAATAATAAATAATCCCACAAGTTTTGGTACCATGTAAGAGAATATAGAATGATCTATACCATGCAATGTTTGGATATGGAGACAACCGCCAAAGATCTAGGAGCTTCAGTGAAATAAAAATAGAGACAAAACATGAAAATTTAATTCTATTATATCAAAGGATATAAATGTACAATATGAGTACATGAACATGATTTAATGATATTCAGTATCCCTTGGCTATATAGACCAAGGTGAGATAGAAAAATATAAGATTATGGCACATGTATTGATCTTATGACTTGAGACATAAGGTGATAATGTCCTATAGGTGCTCTAATTAAACTTAAGTAGACTAATATGAATAGGAACTGGGTGGAAAACTAGTTAGATAAAATACCCCATTCACACCAACCAAAATGATTCCTCTTATTATAATTATTATCCATGATCATTCCATTAATTATAATTTATTATTATCTATCTTTAATTATCTATTATTTTCATTAATTATCCATTTATTATTATCATTATATTAACCATTTAATTAAATAATTATTTATTATGTACTTAAGATGAGGGAATTATCCATTTAAATAAATTCCTAATTATATTCTTACAATTTAACTCATTCTTCAAATTAGTAGCTTCCTCATCTAATTTTTCATTTATTGAATTCATTATTATCCTCTCATGAATTTGAAATGAAAATTTCCTTTACTAATTTCAGTTCACCAATCCACCTTTTCGAGTTAATTCAACAACTAGTCAAGTTAACATTTGATTCTTGATTGAATATCCATCATTCATCAAATATTTTGGAAGTAAAAAAATCTTCCTTTCACTCACCATTTTGATCATCCCTATTTTATGCAAAATGATCCTACCATTTTTATCATTGAAAAAATCAGTGCTATGCTATTAAGTCGAACATCCACACATTTTGATCATTTAAAAAAAACAAAATTTGATTTCTCTCTTTTAAAACTTTTGTTAATAAGTTTTCAACTTCTTTGAATGCATTAGCATGTCAATATTCTATGGAAATATGTCTTGTTCCCCTCCATTTCATGAAAATACTACTCATTTGTCTTCTTATTAGCCATATCAAACTGGAAATGCAATTGGTTTTTATCTCAAATACCTTTGCTACAACAAGTTACCAACATTCTCCTAATGCTTACCACCCTCCCATCCTTGCTTAACCTTCTTGGAAGCATGCATATGCTTGTCATCAACCTCAAGAAGCTTTTTTATGGCCAACCAATATGTGTACCCTTCTAGTCAACCACAAGATATAAATAAAAACCTAAAAGATATAGTGTTGAATATTCAAGAATATTTGGAGGATGTTAGGAGAGAGCATGAGTGTAATTCACAACAAGAGAAGCTTTCTTATCAAAATTTCCTTCAAAATGAGAAGGATGCACAAAGAATATAATATAACGAAAAAACTTGCAAAAGAGATTGTTACTAAGAAAGAACAAATACAACAACTGACAACTATCAAGAAGCAAATTATACAAAACTCTAAACCAATATCTCCTAAGCCTCATTCCAAGATTCCAAGTTTTAGATGTCCTCATCCATTGCAAGATCCTATGCTTATTCAAGCTCAACCTATTACTCCATAAGAGCAAGTCTCCAAAATACCTAGAGTCCCTCAAGAAGCTCAAAAAAATTTACAAAAATTCCTACCAAATCAGTTTTCTTGTCCTAGTACAATCTCTTGAAAGGTGGACCTATTATTTGACAATATAGCTAGTTTAGTGAGTAGAAGAAGGAGGTATTTGAGAGAAAAGAACACTTTTCTATTAATGAACCTGCACATAATGTGAAAATTGAAAAATCAGACCTATTACAAGAGGGAAATGAACTACATATTTAGCAAGGAGGTGTTAACAAGGACAAAGAGTCTACAATATTGTTTGACAAACCTCCTTGTTTTCTGAAAAGGATGAAGAGATCATACAATTTTCAATATCAACACATATTTTGAATTAGCAAGAAGATACACATGACCATGATAAGAGGCCAGTCTATGAAGGATAAAACAAGGGCAACTAGTGAGTTGATGAAACAAAATATGGATGAACAGGCAATTTCAGTAATCCTGGAAGTCAATTAATTCAAAGACTTGTTTTCGAATGAGCTAGAAGAATCTTGTTCAAATTTAGTGTTAGTGTAGATTTTTATTTTCCTTAGGTGTATTTATTTTTGCTACACATGTTATTTAAATATTTCTTAGGTTTATTAGGTGTGGTTAATATAAGGACACATGGCAAAAGACATCAACTACATGTGTCACTCTCTCCCACACATGGGTAATTGAGTTACACACCATTTTTTGGCTTATTGTCCCACCTCTCATAACCACTATTTTGTTCTTATCTAAGTAGGTTATGGGGTAGTTGGGTTTCTCACCTTCTTTTGGATTTATGTGCCACCTCTCATAACCTCTTTTTTTGCTTCACCTAAGGAGGTTATGCCACATGTTTTGACATTTATCAAGTAGGTAAATTTTTTTTATGGGTAGTGGGAGTTAATGCACCTCTTGGATGTATATGTCCTATTTTTTCTATATATATATAACACTCTATTCTCACCTTCACTAGTTTGATGAAAGGTCGATGGGAGTATCGAGAGTATTCTCAAATTTCTCTTGATTTATCTCTAATTTCTCTCTTTTATATTTCTTTATCCATTCCAATATTTTATATTCAATCATTTTTCAATTGGAGGGCATGTGATCTATGATCGGCATCAAATCCTCACTCGATTCTTGCTTCTCGAAGAATCTAACACAATATTAGAGTGAATTTGTCTGGTATAGTTCAGTGTATCGAGTTAATTTTTTTGAAAGATTTGAGACTAATAGATAGCTAATATTTTTCTCAAAAACTAGTATTCTCTTCTCTTGCATCCTCGTATGATTTGGAGAATCAATACAATTTAAAAGAAAAATAAGCACTTGTATACTCTTATAATGTAGGAAAATGTAACCCTTTACATTTTCTCACTTGTTTGGGCCCTCCTAGTTAAAATTGGACTTAGTAATGCCTTAATTTAGTGTTGTTAAATGTGCCTCTTTACATTTTTACACTTATTTGGGCCCTCTTAATTAATTGAGCTTAATTATGCCTTAATTGGCCCTTTAATCATTTACAAGCCTAATTAATTACATTTTTCAAAGGGGAAATCCGACAATAATTAATGCCTAAACATAAAAATTTACATTGAGCAATTTGTGTTCCAGGTTTATAAACTTGGGACCCATTCGCCCATGGGTGAATGGATCCTCCCTAAACCTTTAGACCTAAACTCAAATTATTTTTTTGGCAGTATTGTAATGTTTTCAAATCCATAATTCAATGCTGGCTTGTGATATTTGAATTTTGAGAAATTAAGGATACATACCTATAAATACAAGGTTATTTCACTAAGTTTCACCTAGCAATTTTATGAGAATTTTGGAGCATTTTCAAGAGAAATTAAAGGCATTCAAGAGTAGATATATCAAAGATCTATTGCAACATTCAAGATCCATTCATCATGTCAAAGGCTTCTTGCATCATGTATGTTTTTGGAGCTAACATTGTGATGTAGGTTTCATATCAGGTCAAGCATTCAAAGTATCATTTCAAGCAAGATTCAAGCATCAAGATCCACATCCAATTTAGCCATCTCATACAAGTTGCAGACCTCCTAAGATCTCCATTATCAAGGTTTTATACAAGGGTTTGTTGAGTGGTAACATAACTTTGTTCATTCTTCATTCCCTCTTTCATGTCTCATTTCAATTCAAGGTTTGATTACCAAAACGAGGTTTGACCAAGGAAAATCCCTATTCACCTAAAACAAACATTTTTCTCTCTTGTGTGTGTGATTACAGATTTAGGTTGAAGAAGACTTGAAGACCTTTTTGAAGTGCAAGATTTATAAAGTTGTCAAAGTTGCAAAATTTGTCATCAAATCACAAAATCTCACCTACTGATTGGATTTCCAACTTTCTGACACTGAAAACTGGACAAATCAGAAGCTTCAGATCTACACCAAAGGCTTTCGAAAGATTTTTGCATCCCCTGTACTTGGACCCATTTTCCCATGGGTGAATGAGTCTCATATCAACTTTTGAAAATCACTTTTAATGATTGGTACACGAGTCTTTTCCTTTCTCAGATTTGCATTATGTTTTCTAGTTCTACAAGTATTGAATTTAATATTGTTGTTTCAAGTGCTAGATTGCATTTTGGTGTTGATTTGCTATTTTTAGTTTTTCTCCCCAAAGTATTGTTTGACCTTGACCCCGTCCTTCAGTCATAAGGAAATTTGAAGATTCTCACTTTGACTTGATTCACCTAAGGGTTGATAATCGATTCATTATGTGGATCTCATTTCCTAATGAAATGGAGGAAAATAGGTCCCTTATCACATCATATTTTCATCAACCCCCTTTGATAAAAACCCTATTTTTTGTTGCTAAAACTCTATTTTACATATTTGTGTTCCTATGAGATTTGGGTGATTGGCATTTTGGTAATATTGAAGGAGTTTTCAGCCTTTCCAAAGCATCTAGAAGGCTTGAGAAATTCAAGATTGACTTTTATTTTACCAAAATCAGAGATTAAATGACATTAACAAATCAAAATTTGAAATTTGATATTTTTACTTGAGTTGTTTTCATTTTTTGCATCAAATTTTTACTTTCTCACAAAAAAGAAAAACCATTTATGGGTTTTGTTCATATCAATGAAATAGTTTTGGGTATCTATTATTATTTTCATATGGTTAATTTAAAAAAAAAAATTGTTATAAAACTATGAGTCAACTATTTTCTTATAGTTGAAGGTTAAATTTGCATAAAAAACTCACATTCCACTTACTCAAAAGAAAAACACTTTCTAAATTTTGTTTGTAGGGTAAAAAAACTATTTAGATATATTTTAATTTTTTCATATTCATAATAAATTTTATAGAAATTGATGCAGTTCATCCTTGGTTCTTGGCAATCTTGCATCAACCAAAACTATTGTTTTTTAGTTTTTGTTCTTGTTCAGTTCGTGTTGGTAGATTCTTCACAGTTTCTCACCAAACTCTGTGGATCTATGATTACATCATGGACATGTTCATTTTCCTTATTCCAAGATTTGGGCATGATTTGATCTTTTTCCGGAAAGTTATCTCTTCCAGATTTGATGGTAGTTTCTTGAACCGCCACCAGAATAATTTTCAAGCCCAACAACTAGTTTGATTGTTCATGGATCTTTCCCGTAACTTACAAATCTCAATGGTGTGATTCAAATTGTTCCATGGAGTGTCCCCGACCTTAATTTAGGTCCACACTTCATCCTATGCACCTGTTGAGGAGAAATTCAATTTGAGGCCGACCTATTCATGCACACGTTACATTTTCTTTCATTGGAGATTGTAATGATATTTGGTCGATGCAAATGATTCTAGATCTCAAGATGTGATATAAATCATTAGAAAGGAAGTTAGAAGAATATTAGATTTGAGATGTTAGAATTCAACTCACATGAAGGAGCATATATGAATATTGTAATTTGAGCATGTTGTATCAAATATGTATTTTCCTCCATATTCTGTGTTGCTTTTATTGTGTGACTCTTGCTGCATGGTTCATATCATTCTCTTTAAGGACCCTCCTACCGTGGCTCCACCATAAATTAAGTAAGAAGCAAGGCACTTTTGTGAGAAGAGTCGTTCTTGTAAGGAAAATTCAACATTTTTCAAAAGTGCATAACTTTTTCGTTGGGTGTTAGATTTTCATAAACAAATACTTGATGGGAAGTTGGAAACGATAAATTTCCATCCACAAGGCTCTTAATAAAAAATTCTAAATTTTTTTATTAGATATTGTAAGTTGAAGTTGATACATGTTTTTTCTTCAACAAGCCATAACTTTCACCTTAGAGATCTATTTTTTAGAAGTAAATAGGCGTTGGAAAGGTATTGAAGAGAAACATCCAACTATAAAGCTATTTTTTGCATGTTTTATATTATATATATATATTTTTTTTATTATCAAAAATTGAATTTGGCCATTAAACACCTATAAAGCATTATAATTTGGTAAAATCCATGTAATCACACCAATCATAAAGTTTCAACTTTGTAATCTTTAAGGGGTGATTTTTGAAACTAGTGGAAAGGAAGGTGTTTTGTGTGTCTTATTTTTTGCACTTTTCTTTCTACTTTGCAATCTAATTTTTTTCACTCATGGATGCATTTACAATTATTATTTTAACACCATATAACTATTTTGAATAGAAATTTAAGATACTAATATTTCTCAAAAGATATTGATATCACTAGGTTACAATAGGACTTAAAACTGAACCTTAGGATGCTACAAAAAAGATAAAAATGGTTTAATAAATGTGATGAAGTATTTGGTACTCTACCACTACACCAAATAGAGTGTGGAACACTTTGAAATCCTCTTTACTAAGCAATATGAGTTAAAGGGTCATCAGTTGTAGAATGAACTCATAGGGTTGATTCCTTTCAATTTTGACCCCATACAAGACTTTGTCACAAAACTCAAAATTTTTTAGATTGAAATTGGAACAATGTGGAATAAAGAAGGATGATAAACAACAGATCTTGAGAATTATGACTAATCTTGGTCCTAGCTATTCTATATTTGTTTCTACATTATATGCTACAAATTGTGCCCTAGGTTCCACCTATAAAATGCCTTCTCTAGATGAATTTGTTGTAGAACTCACTAGGGAGTAATAAAAATTGGTTCTAATGGGTACAATGAAACCCTGTAAGTCACATGCCTTTGCTATTATTTAAGGCATAAAAGAACAAAAATGCTCTAACAAACATGATAAGAAATAAAAGAGCCAAGGAGAGAAGAAGAAAGATCAAAGCTTGTTGCTTCAAAAGCACATAATCAGACCTCTTCATCAAAAGGTGAATAACATAAGAAGGAGAAGGTCTAGTGTTCTTATTGTAAGAGGCTTGACCATGATGAATATAAGTGTTTATAGAAACAAATTGATCACCTTTCACATCTTCTAGAAAAAAACAATATCAAGGTGCCTTATTCAATCAATCAGAGTTCATCAAAAGGGTTTTCTAAGGATGCAAACAAAATTAAGGGGAAAGAAAGGGAAAGGCCCTAGTTTCTATTGCTTCACAAAAAAATTATTGGATCATTGACTTGGATTATTTGCACAGTATGGCTTCTTCAAAAGACTATTTGGCATCTTTAGAGCCATGTTCTATGTCTACCATACTAATGGGTGATGACACTCCTATTGAAGTGTATGGGAGAGGATTTGTTGATGTGGGAAAAGGAACATTTTAAGATGCTCTTTTTATTCCATATTCATAAACTAATATCCTATTTTTAATTAGATCACCCACATTATTTTTGGAAAGCATGTTGAGTTCACACCAAATATAGTGGTAATCAATAAAATGCATAATAGGTTTACAATTGATATGGGAAAAAAATCATCAATTAAGACTATATTAGTTTCTCACTTTGTTCCTAACTCTCCTTCGATAGTCTTAATCACTCATGCAAATGAGGTGAGTTGTTTGTTGCATCAACGATTTGGCCACTTGAAATACTATTACTTGCAACAACTTAGTTAACATGACATGACTTTAGGGTTTCCTTCTATTTTATTTTTTGATGGAGTTTACCAAGGATGCATTACTAGTAAGCATCTTGAGGAGAAATATGATAAAGGAAAATTGGGGAGAGCTACACATCTATTGGAGTTGGTACAAAGTGACTTGGAAAGATCATTTCTACAACCATCTTTTAGCAAGGCTATATATGTCTTGACATTTATTGATGAATTTATAGATACAATTGGGTTTACTTTCTCAAACAAAATTATGAGGTATTTAAGAAATTTCAAGGTTACAAGGCTTTTGTAGAGAAACAATCTAGGAAGTTCATCAAGATTTTGCATACAGATAATGGGGTGAATATGTTAACAATTAGTTTGAAAATTTTATTCTTTAGAAGGAATCAACATGCAACACACAATTTCATACAATCCTTAGTAGAATGGTGTTGCAAAATAGGTCCACAAAGGATATAGAAAATTGAATGATTCACTCTAAATATTTTGCAGCTTAGTACTGGGTAGAAGCCATTAACTATATGTGTTACATATAAAACAAGTTCCTCACAAAGTTGTGAAGGGGTTAACACCTTTTCAAGCTTGGATTGGTTGAAAACCCATAGTTAATAAATTTTAAGTGTTTGGTTCTCTTACACGAGATCACATTCTAATAGAGAAACATGAGGCTATAGATCTACAAAGAAAGCCTTACATATTTGTGGGTACCCAGATGATGTCAAAGGTTATTGGCTTCTCCATCCCACCACTCATGAGTTTTTTATTGAGAGGAGTTTTTTGTTTTGATGAGAGCCCTTTTAGTTTTTATCCTACCACTTATCCATCCATCATCACATTTGAGACATTGTATCATGATGAAAATTATTTAGAGGATTTAAATCCTCCTAATATTGATGAGGAGTTTTCTTCCTCCACTTCAGATGGCAACAATGATAATGAGGATTCACATTCCTCTCCTAGTCATCATTCAGAGGTTTATGATTCTCCTCTAGAATCTCTAGCTTCAGAACCTCTTTGGGATAAAAAAATAGATTCAATAGGTGATTGGGTTGGTGATACATTTGACACAAGAAGAACAAGGTCATAGTTTTAGTAGGCTACACATCTCTTTATTTCTTCAATTTTTGATCGATAATATTTTCAAGAAGCTTCATGTATCCTTGAGTGGGATGATATAATGCATGAAGAATTCAATTCCTTAGAGAGGAATAAAACATGGGATCATGCCCCTCTTCCTAAGGGAAGAAAAAATGTTTTATGCAAGTGAATCTATCAAAAAAATTGCAATAGATGGGTTTTTTGAAAAGCATAAGGCTGACTTGGTTGGAAAAGAATTCTCCTAGGTTCTTGAGATTCTCACCAGTTACTAAGATGAATTTGTTGCAAGTATGAAGGTGTTTTCATTGATGTCAACTGGTTAATTGGTTTCCAACTAGTAGTTGTTGTCATTGATGTCATGAATGATGGTTATTGACTTTATACGTCAAGGATATTGAGAAAATTGTAATAAAGAAAGGTTGTAGGTATTCAGTGTTTGCTTTGGGTTTTGCTCCAGGATTTGCTGCTATGCTAGTAAGGATATGAGGTATTGCTCATGATTGTTGGAAGTTGCTATATCTATATTTTGGGTCTCTGGATCGTTGTACAATACAAGTTATGTTCACCAATTATGAATTGTGCTTTTCTGTGTATCTGGCTGAGGTCCAAGAGAAATGTTGTTGCTATGGATTTCTTCTTGTTTGGGTCTTATGACTTGTGATTCTTAGGATAAGTTGTTGAGGTCGTGTTCAAGTTAATTTTTTTATCTAGAGAGATTGGATTGTGCTAAGGTTGTGTTTGCTTAATTGTTTATGTGTTTTACATTGGTTTGGACGACCTTGTGTTTAACACTACTTATGAAGTTTATGGAAGTGTTTTGAGGCATGTTGGGACTTATTTAGGTCCTCATTAGATGTGTGTTTAGGTAACCCTCATTTTAATTCCATTGTAGAATGTTTTGGGGTTGAACTAATTTAAATTTGTATATGCAAATGGTGTATGACCGACTTTGGATGAGTTTCAAAGTTGAAGATGGTATAAATAGAAGTTGAGATGATTGAGAAAATTGTGGATGAATGAAAGAGAAAGATAGATGTGAGATAGATGCGAAATAGTGTGTAAGTGATGTGAGTTTGAGAAGATCAATGCAAAATCTAATTGTCAGTTTCTAGAAGCAGTGAGCTGAAGGTGTACTCTATCATTCAAGCATGTCTGCACATGTGTGAGTGAATTGTGGTGGAAATATGAGTTGCATTGAGATTGTTTTCTCTATATAAAAAATCTCTTCTATCTTCTTTGTAATTCTGTGGTAGTGAGTCCTCTGGGTGGTTAACCCTTGTTGGACAGTGAGTCTTGATCCAGACAATAAGTCCTATTTTGGTAGTGAGCCTTTATATTCAGTTTTGATATTCTCTATATTGTGAGCTAATCCTCACCGTGGTTTTTCCCTTACTGGGTTTTCCATGTAAATTCGGTGTTATTGTGTGTATGATGTTTTCTAGTTTCTACTTTTGCACTTAATGATTAATCACATTAGTAGAATAAAGGATTTGTGAATGATAATTGATCTAATCTCTGGCGAAATTTCTTAAAGGTTAATTTTTTTTACAAATGATTCACCCCCCCTCTTAGTTGTCTTGTTCAACAATTGGTATCAGAGCTTGGTTCCTTGGAGAACTTAACTGCTTAAGGAAGGTCCAGGATGATGAAGAAGATAACTATTGTGTATCCTAGGTTTGATGGGACTAACTATGCCCTTTGAAAGATAAAGATGGAAAGATATCTGGAGTACTGTGGATATGATATTGATAATGCTTACACTCCTCCTATAAATGTTATGAGTATAATTGACGAGATCAAGGCACATGAAGCGAACAATAAGGTGAAGTTTATTTTGAAGAATAGTCTTTCACATTCAGAGTTAATTAAAGTTGAAAATTTGAAGACTGCTAAAGAGGTCTGGGATGAATTAGTGAAGATGCATGAAGGAGATTACAGGGTCAAAGAAGAAAAGTTACAAAATTTGGAGGCACAATTTGAGCTCCTGCAGATGTTTAAAGATGAGAACATTGAAACCTATGCATAGAGAGTGGATGAGTTGGTAGGTGAAATGCGAGGACTTGGTGCTATAGTGGATGAATCCAGGATTGTAAAGAAGATTCTCAAAACTCTTCCTGATGCGTATAGTGAAAATGTATATGCTATTGAGGAATATATAGATTATAAGACATATACTAAAGATAAGTTGTTGGGTACTCTAACATCTTATGAAATGAGAAAGCCTAGCTTGAGAAATGGATCAAAGATAAAAACTTCTTATAGGGCTACAAGAGTTGAAAATCTGGATGAAGAGAACTTTGATGATGTAGAAGCTAACTTTGTAAGAAGAAAGAAAAAGGGCTCTAGTAAGTATGAAGATAAGTTACCTTTTAAATGCTTTAGTTGTGGAGGAATTGGTTACTATGCTTCTAGATGTCGGGAAAGAGCTAAGAAGACTAAACATAGATTAAGCAAAGAAAACAAAGGGAAGATGATTAAGAGAGCATATTATGTAAATGAAGATGCTGGTATTTCTAATGAAGAGTTTGATTATGGAGACTTTGATGATAATGAATGCTTTTTCTCGGATATAAAAGATGAATCTACTTCTTCTAATATTGAAAGACAGGTGAAGGAGAGTCCTCTGGAGAAAGTTGAAGATACTCTGATCTCTGCATTACATGCTAAAGAAGAAAAAACTATTGGGTTATTGACAGTGACTGTTCACATCACATGACTGGTGATAAGAGTAAGTTTGTTAAACTTAAAAAATATAATGGAGGCTTAGTTAAATTTGGAGATATATTGGTGCTAAGATTTGTGGGATAATTTCAATAACTTTTGATGGAAAACATAATACTGGTGATTTCTACCATGTTAAGGGTTTAAGGCATAATCTCTTGAGTGTTGGAAAAATGTGTAATAAAGGATATAATCTTGTTTTTGAGGATGAGAGATGTGAAATCGGGAAAGGATCTGAAACAGTGATTGCTACTGGTAAGAAGTATGAAGGAGATATTTATCAACTTAAGGGTGTTGATGGACATTGCTTTATGAATCAGATTAATGAAAGTTGGTTATGGCACTGAAGAATGTGTCACATGAATTTTGATAATATGGTGAGAATTAGTGTAGTAAAAGCTGTGAGAGATTTATTGAGGATTACAAAGCTTGTTAATGTTATTTACAAGAATTTTTAGTTTGGAAAGCAAGCTAGAAATTTCTTTAGGTTGAAGGAACAATCTACTACTGGACTACTAGATTTAAAAAATATAGATCTCCATGGTCCTACAAGAGTGAGAAGTCTACAAGGATTTCAATTGTCAGATCAACTTCATATGGTTTGTAGATTAAAGAAGGCCTTATATGAATTGAATCAAGCTCTTAGAGCTTGGTATGGCAGGTTAGACATATATTTGAGTCAACAAGGTTTCAATAAAGGTACAACAAACAATAATTTTTACTTGAAAATGGAAAATTACAAGATCTTGATAGTGGTTGTATATGTTGATGACATTATCTTTGGAGAAAATGAAATAATGTGCAAGATGTTTGTTGAAGAGATACACAAAGAATTTGAGATGTCTATTTTTGGTGAGATGAATTTCTTTCTTGGGCTGCAAATTAATCAAACAGAGAAAGGGATTTTTATTTCACAGTCAAAGTATGTAAGATAAATGTTGAAGAAGTTTGGGATGGATGGTTCCAAATTGGTATGCACTCTTATGGTGACTAGCTACAAATTGAGTAAAGATGATGATTCACCTAAGGATGGTAAGAGCAAATACAAATCTATGATTGGAGGATTATTGTATTTAATTGCTACTAGATCGGATATCATGCATGCAATTTGTCTTGTGGCTAGATTTCAAGTAGATCCTAAAGAAACACATGTTGATATCATTAAGAGGATATTCAAATATTTGAATGATACTCTAGATTATGGCTTGTGGTATTCTAGGGATACTGATTTTACACTAAGTGTTTATACAAATGCAGATTACGTAGGTTGTGTTGATGACAGGAAAAGTACAAGTGGTGGTGTATTCTTTCTTGGTTGCAGATTGGTGTCATGGTTGAGTAAAAAGAAAGATTTAGTTTCCTTATCCACTATAGAGGCTGAGTATATTTTTGCAACATCTTGTGGTACACAAGTTTTGTAGATGATATAGACATTGAAAGATATTAGAGTAATGTATGATGATCCCATTTCTATCTTCTATGATAATATAAGTGAAATTAATATTTCAAAGAATCTAGTGATGCACTCAAGGACAAAGCATATATGAATAAGGTATCACTTTTTGAGAGAAAAGGTTGTGGAAAATGAAGTAAAGCTTGAGTATGTACCTACGAAGGATTAGGTTGCTGACATATTTACTAGGGATCTTCCTAAAGATACTCTTGAGTATCTTTCTTGAACTAGATTCATATGGAGATGCATCAGTCTGGTGGATCTATGGATCTATCTTTCTTTTGGACTGATGTTTGGTGACTACCTCTCAGGGGGAGTAGGTAGTGTCATGTGTTGTCATTCAAAGAGTATTTTGTTCTTAATGTCAAAGGGGAAATCAATACAAAACATCTTTTTCCTTTTCCATTGATGTCAAAGGGGGAGAAAGTATCATGTGAAAAAGTTTATCTACTAAGGGGGATAAAGGAGAAAGTAAAATCATGGAAAATGTGTTCAGAGTTGTGTTGTCTTCGATGGTTTTTCACATCATGTGTTGCCATCAATGAAAAAGGGGGATATTTTTGCAAGTATGAAGGTGTTGTCATTGATGTCAACTAGTTAATTGGTTTCCAACTAGCTACCGTTGTCATTAATATCATGAATGATGGTTATTGATTGTATATGTCGAGGATATTGAGAAAATTGTAATAAAGAAAGGTTACAGGTATTTAGTGTTTGCTCTAGGTTTTGATTTGAGATTTGTTGCTATGATAGTAAGGATCTGAGGTATTGTTCATGATTTTTGGAAGTTGCTATATCTAGATTTTGTGTCTCTCAATCGTTGTACAGTGCAAGTTATGTTCACTAGTTGTGAACTATGCTTTTTTGTGTATCTTATTGAGGTTCAAGAGAAATGTTGTTGCTCTAGATTTCTTCTTGTTCAAGTATTATGACTTACAATTCTTAGGATAAGTTGTTGAGGTCACGTTCAAGTTAATTTTGTTATTTGGAGAGATTGGATAGTGCTAAGGTTGTGTGTGCTTAATTGTTTGTGTTTTACATTAGTTTGGTTGACCTTGTGTTTAAAAATACTTATGAAGGTTATGAAAGTGTGTTGAGGCATGTTGGGACTTATTGAGGTCCTCATTAGATGTGTGTTTAGGTCGCCCTCATTCTAATTCCACCGTAGAATGTTGTGGCGCATACCTAATTTGAATTTTTAAATGTAAATGGTGTATGATCGACTTTGGATGAGTTTCAAAGTTGAAGATGGTATAAATAAAAGTTGAGATGATTGAAAATGTGTGGATAAATTCAAGAGAAAGATAGATGTGATATAGATGCAAAAAAGTGTGTAAGTGATGCGAGTTTGAGCAGATTAGTACAAAATTAAATCTAATTGTGAGTTTTCAAAAGTAGTGAGTTGAAGTTGTACTTTATCATTCAAGCATGTCTACAAGTGTGTGAGTGAATTGTGGTAGAAATATCTATTGCATTGAGATTGTTTTCTCTCTGTAACAAATCTCTTCTATCTTCTTTATAATTTTGTGGCAGTGATCCCTCTGGGTGTTTAACCCTTGTTGGATAGTGAGTCTTGATCCAAACAATAAGTACTATTTTGGCAGTGAGCCTTTGTATTTAGTTTTGATATTATTTATATTGTGAGATAATGCTTACCATGGTTTTTCCCTTATTGTACTTTCCACATAAATTTGGTGTTATTGTCTATGTGATGTTTTCCAATTCCTACTTTTGCACTTAATGATTAATCACATTAGCAGAGTAAAGGATTTGTGAATGATAATTGATCTAATCTCTGGTGGAAGTTCTTAAAGGTTAAAATTTGTTACAATTGATTCACCCCCCTCTCAGTTGTCTTGTTCAAAAATTGGTATCAGAGCTTGGTTCCTTGGAGAAGATCTTAATAACTAAAGGAAGGTCTAGGATGTCGAGAAAGATAACTATTGTGTGTCCTAGGTTTGATGGGATTAACTATGCCCTCTGGAAGATAAAGATGGAAGGATATCTGGAGTACTATGGATATGATGTTGAGAATGCTTACAAGATTGCTTACACTCCTACAAATGGTCTGAGTACAACCAATGCGATCAAGGCACATGAAGTGAACAACAAGGCAAAGTTTATTTTGAAGAATAGTCTTTCACATTCAAAGTTAATTAAAGTTGCAAGTTCGAAGACTGCTAAAGAGGTTTGGGATGAATTGGTGAAGATGCATGAAGGAGATGAAAGTGTCAAAGAAGTAAAATTTCAAAATTTGGAGGCACAATTCAATCTCCTGCAAATGTATAAATATGAGAACATTGAAACCTATGTATAGAGAGTGGATGAGCTAGTAGGTGGAATGTGAGGACTTGGTGCTATAGTGAATGAATCCAGGATTGAAAAGAAGATTCTTAGAACTCTTCCTGATGTGTACAGTGAAAAAGTATCTACTATTGAGGAATATATAGATTATAAGACATATACTAAAGACAAGTTGTTGGGTACTCTAACATCTTATGAAATGAGAAAGCCTAGCTTGAGAAATGGATCAAAGATAGAAACTACTTTTAGGGCTACAAGAGTTGAAGATCTAGATGAAGAGAAATTTGATGATGTAGAAGTTGATTTTGTAAGAAGAATGAAAAAGGGCTCTAGTAAGTATAAAGGTAAGTTACCTTTTAAATGATTTAGTTGTGGAGGAATTGGTCACTATGTTTCTAAATGTTTGAAAAGAGCTAATAAGAATAAACATAGATTAAGCAAAGAAAAGAAAGGGAAGATGATTGAGAGAGCATATTATGTAAATGAAGATGTTGGTATTTCTGATGAAGAGTATGATTATAGAGACTTTGATGATAATGAATGCTTGTTATTGGCCATAAAAGATGAATCTACTTCCACTAATATTGAAAGACAGGTGAAAGAGAGTCCTCTAGAGAAAGTTGAAGATACTATGATCTCTGCACTACTTGCTAAACAAGAAAAGAACTACTGGGTTTTCGATAGTGGCTGTTCACATCACATGATTGGTGATAAGAGTAAGTTTGTTAAACTTGAAAAATATGATGGAGGCTTAGTTAAATTTGGAGATGATACTGGTGCTAAGATTTGTGGGATAGGTTCAGTAAGTTTTGATGGAAAACATAATATTGATGACGTCTACTATGTTAAAGGTTTAAGGCATAATCTCTTGAGTGTTGGACAAATGTGTAGTAAAGGATACAATCTTGTTTTTGAGGATGAGAGATGTGAAATTAGGAGAGGATCCAAAGTAGTGATTGCTATTGGTAAGAAGTATGAAGGAAATATTTATCAACTTAAGGGTGTTGATGGAAATTGCTTTATGACTCAGATTAATGATAGCTAGTTATGGCATCAGAGAATGTGTCACATGAATTTTGATAAGAATCAGTGTAGTACAAGATGTGAGAGATTTACCAAGGATTACAAAGCTTATTAATGCTATTTGCAAGAATTGTCAGTTTGGAAGGCAAGCTAGAAACTTCTTTAGTTCAAAGGAACAATCTACTACTAGACTACTGTATTTGATTCATACAGATCTCTATGCTCCTACAAGAGTGAGAAGTCTACAAGGATTTTAGTTGTCAGATCAATTATATGGTTTACAGATTAAAGAAGGCTTTATACGGATTAAAGCAAGCTCCTAGAGCTTTGTATGCAAGGTTAGACAAATATTTGATTTGGCAAGGTTTAAATAAAGGTATGCCAAATAGTAATTTGTAATTCAAAATTGAAAATGACAAGATCTTGATAGTGGTTGTATATGTTGATGACATTATCTTTGGAGGAAATGAAACAATGTGCAAGATGTTTGCTGAAGAGATGCAAAATTAATTTGAGATGCCTATGTTTGGTGAGATGAATTTATTTCTTGGGTTGCAAATTAATTAAATGAAGAAAGGGATTTTTATTTCACAGTAAAAGTATATAAGATAAATGTTGAAGAAGTTTGGGATGGATGGTTCTAAACCAGTATGCACTCCTATGGTGACTGACTACAAATTGAGTAAAGATGATGATTCACCAAAGGCTGATCAAAGAAAATACAAATACATGATTGGAGGATTGCTGTATTTAATTGTTACTAGACTGAATATCATGCATGCAGTTTGTCTTGTGGCTAGATTTCAAGAAGATCCTAGAGAAACACATGTTGTTAAGAGGAATTCAAATATTTGAATGTCACTTTGGATTATGGCTTGTGGTATTCTAGGGATATTGATTTTACACTAAATGCTTATATAGATGTAGATTGGGTAGCTTGTGTTGGTGACAGGAAAAGTACAAGTGTTGGTACATTCTTTGTTGGTTGTAGATTGGTGTCGTAGTTGAGTAAAAAACAATATTTAGTTTCCTTATCCACTGGAGAGGTTGAGTATATTGTTGTAGCATCTTGTTGTATACAAGTTTTGTGGATAAGACAAACATTGAAATATATTAGAGTAATGTATGATGAACCCATTTCTATCTTCTGTGATAATACAAGTGCAATTAACATTTCAAAGAATCTAGTGATGCACTTAAGGAAAAATCATATATGAAGAAGGTATCACTTTTTGAGAGAAAAGGTTATGGAAAATGAAGTAAAGCTTGAGTATCTACCTATGAAGGATCAATTTTCTCTTGAGTATCTTCGACAGAAGTTAGGGGTTATTTCCCCTCCTTTTTTGAACTAGATGCATATGGAGATGCATCAGTTCAATGGATCTATGGATCTATCTTTCTTCTGGATTGATGTTTAGTGGCTACCTCTCAGGGGGAGTAGGTAGTGTCATGTGTTGTCATTGAAAGAGTATTTTGTTCTTAATGTCAAAGGGAAAATCAATGTAAAACATCTTTTTCCTTTTCCATTGATGTTAAAGGGGGAGAAAGTATCATGTGAAAATGTTTATCTACTAATGGGGAGAGAGGAGAAATTAAAATAATGGAAATTGTGTTTAGATTTGATGTGTTATCTTTGATGGTTTTTCACATCATGTGTTGCCATCAATGAAAAAGGGGAAGATTGTTGCAAGTATGAAGGTTTTGTCATTGATGTCAACTAATTAACTGGTTTCCAACTCCTTGCTATTGTCATTGATGTCATGAATGATGGTTGTTGATTGTATATGTCGAGGATATTGAGAAAATTGTAATAAAGAAATGTTGTAGGTATTCTTTGTTTGCTTTGGGTTTTGCTTTGAGATTCACTGATATGCTAGTAAGGATTTGAGGTATTGTTCATGATTGTTGGAAGTTGCTATATCTAGATTTTTGGTCTCTAGATCATTGTATAGTGTGAGTTATGTTCACCGGTTGTGAACTGTGCTTTTTTCTGTATCTAACTAAGGTCCGGGAGAAATTTTGTTGCTTTGAATTTCTTCTTGTTTGAGTCTTATGACTTGCATTTCTTAGGATAAATTTTCAAGGTCATGTTAAAGTTAATTTTGTTATTTGAAGAGATTAGATCATGCTAAGGTTATATGTGCTTAATTGTTTATGTGTTTTACACTAGTTTGGCCGACCTTATGTTTAACACTACTTACAAAGTCTATGGAAGCATGTTGAGGCATGTTGGGACTTATTTAGGTTCTAATTAGATGTGTGTTTATTTTTCCCTCATTCTAATTCCACTATAGAATGTTTTGGCACTGTTATGAAATAACTTGCACAATAGAAGAATATGATATGAAATATGCTACAAATACTTGATAATAACTGAGAATAACAAGCCACTTCAAGTGGGAAAACCTTCAAATATCTCTAATGAGAACACACTTCATAACTTCATAATAAAACAAGACTCACAACCTACTATATATACCTATTTATTCCTAGGATATCACCTAGGCTGACTTAGACACACCTATATAAGTCTTAGGCTGATCTAAACAACTAAATAACAATATACTAATGATAATATGAATTAATAGAGAGTTAAGATAGCCACAAGCCGACTATTCATAACTTTATATAGACTAATACTAAGGGCATAACATGCCCCCCTTCTTCAAAGAATCATTGTCCTCAATGCTAATCAAGTTTGGATTCTTTTGAATGAACTCCTTGTCCTCCCATGTGGCATCTTCAACTGGTAAATTCTTCCATTGGATGAGATACTCAGTGAAAGTTCTATTCCTCATCTTCTTTGTGCGTGTTTGATGAATGCACTCTGGTTCCAAAATGATTCTTCCTTCTTCATCGAGCTCTAGTAGTGTTGTTTGAGTGGGAATATTATGCCTACCTTCCTTCAAACAGGAAACATATGGCTTGGATGTATCTTTGTTGTTGGTGGCAACACTACTGATCTTTTGCATAATTTGGTATGGACCATAATACCTTGGAGACAACTTTTTTTTTTTTTTTTGTTGCTTTAGTGATATTTTCTTATAAGGCTACAATCTCAAGAAGAACCAATCCCCAACTTCAAAACTTCTTTCACTACAATGTTGGTCTGCTTGTTGTTTCATTCAATTTTGTGCCATGGCTAAATTCTCCTTGAGTCTTGAAAGTAATTTTTGTTGATGAAGCAAGTGGTATTCTACTACCTGAACTCTTGGTGACACCTTTATTGATGATGTGATGGAAGGAGGATGATATCCATAAAGTGCCAAAAATGGAAACATTTTTGATGAGCTATGAAAAGAAGTGTTATACCACCATTCTGCAAGTGGTAGCCAATCTACCCATTTAGATTGTTTCTCTGAACTAAAACAATGTAGATATCCTTCCAAATGCTTATTAACAACCTTAGTTTTCCCATCTAATTGAGGGTGGTATGAAGAGATATGAGCCAATTGAGTACCCAAACATGAGAATAAATCTTTCCAAAAGTGACTAGTGAAGATAGGATCATGATCACTAACAATAAACTTAGGTGTACCATGTAACTTTTGGATATTCTCCAAAAA
>VDFB02008088.1:0-12923 GCA_007258455.2 Sequoia sempervirens
GGTCTTGCATTTCATCTTTCAATTGCATTTTTGTATTGAATTTCTTGAAAATCTGAAGTTGTATTTCACTATCTACAACCTAGAATTGAAAGATATAACTAAGAGCTTGCAAATAATTTAAAAATAGTTTAAAACAACCTTACTAGGACCCATTCACCTTTATTAGTGAATAAGTCCTTGATCAGGTTTGACCTAAGGATTTTGGCATTTGAAAAGACATCAAAATTGACTATGAATTCCACAAAAAAATCCCAAAAAGGCCTAACCAGGACCCATTCACCCTTATTGGTGAATGAGTCCCTATTAGCTATAGATTTACAATTTTAGGACATTAAAATCTTAGTTTTAAGCTTCTCTTTGGTGCATTTATCTTGTTGTTTCATCAATTTCTTTGCATTTAGATCAAATTGATTCATTTTGGTACATTGTTAAAAATGTAAAATTGCATCAAAGTATTTCATTTTCAACTTATTGCATTTTGTAGTTGGTAAATTGTATTGCTTAGAATCTAAAAATTGCATTTCATTCTAGGCTATTACATTTCCATTCTAGGGTTCACACACTAGGTTTGTAAAATTTGTATGACCTTTACAACTTGGTGTCCTATTTGAAATACAATTATAAGACATAGTTTGAGGCTCATGTCATTCAGTGATCTCTCACTTATCATGGATCTTGGGTGATCTAACTCTCTTTTTGATAGTGTTGAGAATCAACCCTCCATGGCTCATAGTTTGCATATCTCATTTCCCATGGCTTCACCTCTTATAATTAATACATATGATATTATCGACAAGATAAATGAACAACTAGAAAAATTACAAGCCCATATCATTAGTGAATGTTTTGACATTAGCTTGGTTCCTATAATAGAAAATGTAAGGAATGTGCTTAAAACTTGAAATGAAACACAAATCATTTATAACATTAGTTAATTCCTTCAAGAATACTTGAATAAACAAGACAATAGCAACATACATGCCACACCTAATCCTCCTACTAAAACTAAGAACAATGTTAACATGGATCATGATCATATGCAATTACCTACCATGAATAACGTGGTAGCATTTTTCAATGCTAAAACTTGTAAGGGATTGAATAAACAACCTCTTGACATTGTTGTTGGCAACACAAGGGTGGAAAACTGAGAGGGAGGGTGAATCGGTTGTCTTAAAAATTATACAAATTAAACTTATTCTCAAATTTGATAAATAAACATGAAAGCATAAACCATCACTATATCAGAAACACACATAACACCAAGATTTTTTACATGGAAACCCTGTTAGGGGAAAAACCACGGTTGAGATTAGTCCACAAGATTCTACCCTATTAAAAGTATAACAATAATAAATGGGGAATGCACATGCATTCAAGCACACTGCCTATAGCTCATTTCTCAAACACAAAAAGGCTTACCACCCCAAAAGAAGACTCACTGACTTACAAATATATTTGGATTACATCTGCAAAAAATTGAACTGAGAAAATAACATCTACTAATGCTTGATTACAATTTGGATTAATCACATAAAAAATATCCCCTTCACACTCTTCTTCTACCTTCGAAAGATTAGATCCTTATTCACATTGAGCACTCAACATACTTCTCACTTCATCCCATAAATAATCACTTATATATATCCACAACTAAGAATAACATCAACCATATGTCGACTCAACAAAATATAAAACATGTACAAACTATCGGCCCAAATCAATAAATAATTTTTCAATGCAAATAAAGCATAGTCAACCAAGAAATAATGAGGACATGAAACAAAATTCTCGAACATGAAGCACTTTCAAAAATTATTCCTTGAAGGTCTACAACATGCTACAATCACCATGTCCACTGTGATCATGAAAAACATGAACTCACAAAGGAAAATCACAAATTGTGAGCACAACGATCAATGCAGACCAACAAAATGGATAGAGCATGATCTAGAAACATCCATGAGAATCATGAATCACCTCAAAAGCATCCAAAACATTTCAAATTACTAGAATCATGTCATCTTCTTTTAGGAACACCAACTGAAGCAAAAAAATAACTGCTAGAACATAGATACTCATCACTCAATCAAATCTTCATGCGAACCTCTAAAACTTTTGGTGGATAAACTAGATATACTCAACAACACACCCTTTAATCTGCAACCTCTTATTATCAATATTTTGAGCTAGCCAACATATTGATCTTCACTATATCACAGATAACTTGTAACTTCTTTTATTACAAATTTCTCAATATCCTTGACATATACAACCTTAAAGACATTAATGCTAGTAGTGTTGATATCAATGACAACCACATATCAACAACATCCAACAATTTCTTTCTCACAAAATGACATACCTAAACGTGCACTTGATGGCCATCTTTACATAGCTAGTTGAATCAATAATAAGCCCACTAATGGGATATTGATTGATCCCATCTAAGAATGTGATCACAAAAGAATTCTTATATGTGCATGAGCTATATCAAGATAATTATGATAACCCCAAAGCATGGATCAAGAAACATAATGGATTTTCTTTCCCTACAATAAGCATGATAGATCTCCCTTTAAAATTTGGACCAAAAACATTAACAGTCTCATTTCCATCATCCCACAATTAGAGAAATTTCATGTGAAGCTAGGCTATCCATGGCTTCACTCCATGAATTCCATCCCTTCAGTTGTGCATAAATGTATAAAGTTTCCATTTGGAAATGACATATTCACTATGCATCATAATGGATTTCATCTGGCCTCGATAAAATGGAATCTTTCACTAGATTACTTTTGGCCTAAGCCTATGGAACCTATTAAGCCTCATGAAGATTTCTTTTTTAAATCATATAAAAAGTTCAATTTCTTTTTTAAATCATATAAAAAGTTCAACCCAAAGAAAATAGCAGACCTATACCTTCTTAACATGTCTTAACCTATAACCAAACCAACCATCCTTGATGAGACAATGATTGAACCAAAAACACTTCCAACCATACAAGAGCAACATATAGAACAACCTCCTCCAATTTCATACAAGATACCATGAGATAACACAAAAAATCTCATTGTCTGTCCTAGAGTCAAACAAGCTTATAAATTCAAAGAGAAAGTGGTTGATCAAACTATCATTGTTCCCTCTAGTCCTCCTAAGGAAGAGAAGGAACCTTTGATTGAGAAACCCACTCTTACATGCAAAATAAAATTGGATAATAAAATGAAAAAGAAATTGAAGTGACAAAGAGTGTAGATGTAGACGTTGTGCTATTTCTCATATATTTCAAACTCAAGAAAACAATAATAACATAAAAAATCAAAATCCAAACCTACCTAAAACAATGCATGATGACTCTCAACCCTCACCACAACATAAACAAGAACATTGTATGGAATTGTTATTTAACCTCCTATTGTGATTAATTTAGATGATGACATTGACATTACAAATATTGATGAACAAGTGCATGATGAGTTGAATGCATTTTTTTCTTCTTCCATTAGCTTAGATGAAAAATCTACTAATAATAGTGTTGAACTTGGTGCATGTCATAGTTTGACACTTTCTCTTGTCCCTTTGGCTAGTTTCTCTCCTTTCATTTGGAAAGTTGCCTTGATTTAGGTTGACTCACCCCTGCCTTACTAGTATTTTTATTTCTCATTTTTCTTTGTGATTGCATGTGTTTAATGTGATCACTTGTGACATTTTTTCTAGTGTTCCTCTCTCTTTTGTACATCCTTCTATATGTACCTTCATTCTTCTCTATGTAGTAATTTTCTTTTTCATTTTCCTTGTGTTTTCCTTTTGGGGATGATGCAAGGCATTGAGACATTTATGCCTCTTCCATGTTGACCCAAAATTTTTATTTTTCATTTTCATGTGTCTTTTGTTTTCCTTTTGGGGATGATCCAAGGTGTCAAAACATTTATGTTTCTTCCATGTTGGCTTTAAAGGTTTTTCTTTGTTTTCACTCCATTTTTGTCATTCTTCTAGTTCTATGCATATTTTGGGAATGATGATAGTTCCATGCTCTATGAAAAAATTGTAGCATAGACATACTGACCCCAAATCCATAGATCCCTTATGTGTTTGTGTAGGAAACCCTTCCTTCCTATTTCATGATGTAGCTTGCTTCAGAAACATATAACTTAGGGTTTTCCAAGGAAAGTTCTCATGTTTGAGGATTAAAAAATTGGCTACTTTAAAGAAATTGCTCATAATGATGGTGTAGCAACCACTTTAAAGTGTGGGAATACAATGATGAAATCTTTTGGAAAATTTCATGGCATGATTTTCCTTTTTTTGTGATGTGTCCTCTTCTTGGTGGTGTCATTTGGTTTCATGTCATCCAAGATTATACGAACTTTGAAATGGCATTATGCGAACAAGGAATCCAATGGGAAATGATTTGACACTTTTGACTTGTCCTCTCTTTGAGAAATTAGAAACAATGCTCCCTAAGAGAAAGACCATTACATGAACAAAGAAAAATCCCCTTCAAGAATTTTTTTTACATGACATTCAAAAGCATTTTCATTATGGTTCCTTATTGAAGCTATCAGGAGGATTTCTTTGGTATGGTATAAGAGACTAATTGGATTCTCTCATTTTACACCTCATTGGGATAACTCACCTAGTGGAAAATTTGAGGTTCCACTACCCTAGAGTGAGCATAAGTTTTATGGGACAATTCATCCTATGGACAACTTGAAGTTCCGTTTCCCCAGAGTGAACAATGTGTGTTATGGACAAACACCCACTACCTCAAATCACATTGAATAGGTTTTGCTTGATCCTTTGTTTATTTTTTTGGCCTTTGATAGGTTATGATCATGTATCTTTGTTATTGTTGCATATTAAAGTGTCTTGGATGTCTACTTTAGTGGGAGTTTGACATGGGGTCATCCTCTCACTAAAGTGGGGGAAAATGTAGTAACAGAAAAAGTAGACTTTTCCTTGCTTTCTTGATAATTGACATTAAATTTGAACTAATTGTGTCTTCGAGTAGTGTTGTAATGTGTTGTGCACATTCAAATTGTTCTAGATACTTTATTTAACTAAATCATGCTTTAATTAGTCCTTTGCAAGGGTGTTGTAAAGTGTCGTAACACACTTTCACGCTTTTTTAGGACCTATTTGCTTAATTAAGTGTAATGGGCCCCTTTTCAATAAAAATATGCATAATGTATGCCTTGTTTAAGTGTTGTAAATTATTTTAAAGACTTTCAAATTTATTTAGGTGGTCCTAATTCATTTTGGTTAATTGGAGTTATTAACCCTCTTTTGATTCAAATTTGGGCCTTAATTTTGACACCTCTTGAGAATCTTTCTCGACAATCATAAATTAAATATCAAGTTATTTTACTGGGAAAAATTTTGACTTGGTAAGTTGAGCCAGGACCCATTCACCCCTAATGGTGAATGGTTCCTCCCTAAACATGACCCTCCTTTTTCAATTGATTTGAAATGGGTTTTAGGCCTTCTTTCAGCTCCCCGAAGCTTGCTCCTAGAAACTTAGCTAGGACCCATTTGACTTTGGTGGTGAATGGATCCTCCCTTAACAAGACCCTAATTTTTGAATTTCATTATTGCAGGAATTTAATTTTTTTTCTTTCTAGATCTAGTGTCTGCCTTAGTTCTTTTAATTTTAGGCTTAATCTCATAATTTAGTATAAATAAGGGGTGAATTCACATTGTTTCTCCTAGATATTCAACCCAAGAAATCCTAATCATTAAAGCATTGAAGTGATCAAACATTAGAGCATTCATAAGGCATTTCAAGGAATATTTCAAGTGTTTATTGTAGTAATTCAAGATCATATCATCATTTCAAGGGTTTAATGCATTCATGTTGTTGATATAAGAAGTGAATGTTGCACTGACAATCAATCTACAAAGCATCATCCTACATCCAAGATCTACATTCTGTATGGAAAGTCCATGGGTTTTTGTAGATTTGATTCACAAGGAAAAATCCAAGGTGATAGCATTTACATACTTCATATGCATGTTGCATTTCATTCATTTCATTATTTGGTTTAATTACCTACAAGGGTCTTGAATGAGGAAAAACCCAATTCACTAAGAAATCAACAAGTTTTTCTTTCCCTTGAATGTTTGATTGAATATTTACAGATTGAAGATCAAGTTGAGCAAGATTTGGAGTAAAGTTGTCAAGGTTGCAAAGTTGCAAAATTTATCATTCAAAGTGCAAGATCATGAAATGAGCTCTACAAAATTAACTATAGGCTTATAGAACTTAATAATTAGGATTTGAAGAGTGTAGACATCAAGGTATATGATCCTAAAATCAGTTTTCTAAAACCCTAAAATGACTTATTCACCACTAAAGGTGAATGAGTCCTCCATGGCTCAAAAACAACAACTTTCTGGCTAGGTACATAGTTTTTTATGCTCTAAAATAATTCCTCATAGTTGTTATAATAGTTAGGTTGAATTTCTAGTTATTATTTGCATCATATTTCACATAATTTGAGGTGTTTAGGGCCTTGAAAAATAAGTGTTCCATCTCTTTTTCCCACACATTGGGGTGGATCCTATTTTCACCCTATACAAAATCAAGGCTTAGATGTGTAATACATAAACCTAATAAAAACTTATAAATATGTCTTCTAATGGAGCATAATTCTAATATAGAATCTAAGGCACATAATTAACACAAGGATTCCCTTTGATATAAAAACCTAAGAATATTTTTAAAATTTATACTAAATTTTGTGTATGTAGGTATGTCTGTATGTAACTATGTATGTATGTATGTATGTATGTATGTATGTATATGTATATGGTTCTAAAAATTAAAACACAATGACATGTTTTCCCACACAACACAACATCATGTATATTAGCAATTTTTCCTTCCTGTGCCTAAAACATTGCATCATTAGTGAGACAACCTAGTTTAATGACTTGAAGCCTTTATAACCGCCTAGGGTTTGATCATGATGCCCTTTCTTGCTTTGAATTCTTACATGTGTGGGTGGAAATTTTTACTAGGCCTCTTTGTTGCTATGACATGTTCTTATTTTATTGTGCTCTTTCTCTTAATCACTACTTATGAGTTTATTCTATATGACACAACTTATTTTACTACCTATCCTATTCCTAAATAAGGAAAGTACCTCCATGTCTACCTTGATCATTTTTATTGGTCTTTTTTTATGTGTTCCTTTTCTTATTATAATATTTCACATTACTTATATTTTCTCAATGAATTTAACATGATGTAGACTAATCTTTTTATAGGCTTCCTCTTTCACCTTTTCTTTTTCATTATCCTTAATTGCTATGGTATTATCCTTTGAGGCATTATTCACACTAACAAATTTTACCCTTCATTTGAAGGTCCACAATAGTCACTAAAAAAAAAATAAAAAATTTTGAAGGTACATATCTTTTTTCGAAGGTATCTTCAAATAAAAGCCTTAGAGTGATTTCTTCCCTTTCATGTTTGGGATTTTTCTCAAAATTTTCATCTTTGAACCTCAGGATGAGCCTTTAAATTGAATCAAATAGACAAGATATTTAGTAGCTTTGAACCACTTGAGGTAAGATTTCCAACAAGTATAGTATTGAATATATTTAGTTTTATTATTATATTTATTTTCTATTTTATAATGAAGACATGTTTTCAACAACTGTGAAGGTTGTTATTCTACACAAATGGAAGAATTGTAAAATAGATAATAAAAAATGAAAAATATTAATGTAGTAGGTATTGATGTTCTTATTCCAACAAAAAGTTAAAAGTTAATTAAGATGAATACAAAAAAAATATACATTAACAAATAAACCTACATATGTCTGAATTATAGTAATCTCACTTTAAAAATTTATTAAAATAATGACAAAAATATCCATGTACTAGATATTGATGTTACAAATTTATATTTATTTTTTTTAATTTTATCCTTGTTGATAACAAAAATTGGCAAGGTAATAGCCTTATGGGAAACTCAGTTAATGGGGGGACCAATTGCACTAAACTGAGTGACCTTCAGGTTTTTAAAGAAGTCAACTTCTTTTGTATTTGGGGTTTTGGAAAGAGAAAAGGAAACAAATATAAAAATAAAGATCTAACTAAGGCGATGTGCCAAAATTTAGATGTAGGCATGGTAAATCTATCCTTTGGGATGCGATTTAAGGGTTCATTCAACAATCTGCTGAGTCCCAGAATAACAAAAATCAAAGAGGAAAGCCTAAATAATTTATCCAATGACAAAATAATTCCCATACACATTTACTCAAAAGAGAAGTCAAAGACATGAACTAAATCAACAATTTATATTGAAATCATAGAAGTCTACAAATAAATCATTCAATTACAGTAATGACATAGTATAATGTTTTATCAAACAACTTAAGAAAAAAAAAGGTTGAACAATGGCACAGTCTAAGTCTTTTTGCAATAATCTATAAAATAGTACAAAAGGCTTGGTGTCTTTCACTAATTTTTCTATATCTTCCAAACTCATTTTCAGAAGGAAGTAGTATAGATAGAAATAATTCCCATTGCCTGGAAGGCTAGTAACATAAAATATTCCCCTATCATGACCAATGATACCAAGAGCAATGATTTCCTTCGGTCGGTGCCATAGAAAAGATTTGAGCCGCTGAATGTGGTCGCATTCAACCTAGATGTATCCCCTATGATTGATGGCAGTGGTCTCAACATATCGTATGCAAACATGTATCGCTTCCCTATGGAGGCAATTAGGATACATGGCAACATGGCAAGGCATGTTGCTTACTTCATCCTTCCCTTTGATAGAATCCCTTCTGAGGAGACATGTGGCAGTAGGTCAGAGCTTGTTGTTCATTCCTCCCTCTCTACAATGAAAACATGTGGAGACATCTTTACTATCGGTGTTGAATGTGGGGCCCACCCAAAAAGTGTATGCAGATAACTACTATGTGGCATGTAGATGGAGCTTGATTGACAAGCAAAGGGAGGCAGCCTTTGAGTGCCAACAGTGTAGACACATGGAGGCATGGTAGGTGCTAGTTGAAGAGCGAAGGAAGAAATCCCTTTGGAAAGAATTTGGCAGACATGTGGCAATGATCGACATAGTTTATCAAAAAAAGGGGTCGATTGAAAAGAGAAGGGAAGAAACATATCAAATATATGAGGTGCGGGCCAATACTTAAGAAAGAAAAAAAAAACCCAAAGGGAGCTCGAGGAATTTTACATTCATAGCTTTTGGCAACTAATAGGGGCATTTTACCTAAGGAATGAGGAACCCAAAAATTTCTAGTTCGATGACCAGGGCCTTTTCCATTGGGTAATGTGATCAAATTCTAGAGAGGGTGGTTTGTAGAGGTAGCTAATCGACCTCAAATGGCATCGATATGTCATGTAGATTCTCTTGTGCTTCATGTAGATCGATCATCTCCTTATATGGTAGCATCTTGGATATACTAGCCCAGGACTCGATTTGGAAGAGCAATCATGCTATCTGATGAGTGATGCCCTCAATATCCTCCATGGTAAGGGGTTGAATGAAGCTTTGAAAAGAGGATGTGTCTTGCTGCTTCTCTTCAATCTTTGTCACAATCTACTCTGTTGTGGCCATTGATTCATCCAAAAGAAATAGGGAGGGTAAGCCCATCTCAATTAGCTAGGAGAACCTATCCCATATGTTATTCATGGTTTGGTATGATGTGGTAGTGTACCTACTAGCATGGAGGATGGCTTCATGGTAGTGGATGAACCTATTCACTATTTTGGTAGTGGCTTTCCATTCCCTGATCCCTTCTTTCGCTAGGTCCTCATCCAACACCATGTATAGCTTATCGAGCAATCTTTTGGCCTCAAGAACCTTTTCTATGATGAATTGAGGGAACCACTCAATCGCTCCATGAACTTCCTTGCCTAAATTTTTTGCCTCTGCCATGAATTGGAGCATTGACTGAAGAGTAAGGAAGAATGCCTTGACCTTTTCCCAATATAAAATGTATAATTGTTGAGCCACTAGGAGGTCCAACCGGGAAGTAGGAGGTTGGGGAGCATTCTTCAGAAGAGAAATCTCTGCATCTCTTGAAGTAACATCCTACATTAATTATACAATCCTTTTGTTTGTGGCAGCTAGTTGACCCTATATGTTCCCCAATTCGGCAAGCCAATTTTCTTCGGCCCGGTTTTTGTTTGTTGATTCTTTTTTGAGAGAAGATTTCATCTCCTAGATTTCATTCTCTAATTGAGCCTATCGGCTCTCAAAGTCCGTGTCTTTCTGCTACAACTTCTGCTTGAATTGAGCACATTGATCCTCAAACTCTTGATTCTTTTGTTGCACACCCTACTCCACCCGAGTTAACTAATCTTGCAATTCTTTGTTCTTTTGTTGCAACTGAGTGACTAGGATGGAATCATTGGATTGGTACTTCGCAAGTTCCTCCTGAATTTTTTCTTGCTTTTCCTGTTCTTGTTGTTTTAAGCACACAATTTCTGCATCCTTCACCTTTTCCTTTACCATCAAGACCTCTCAACTCTTTCCTTGATAGTTTTCAAGTCTTCTTCTCTCTTCTTCAGTTGGCTGCTGGATTTGAGGAAGTCGGTAGTCACCATCTGTTGTGTCTCCTCCATGATCTCAACCTTGTCTTGTGGCCAAGCTATGCTCAGATCAAGTCCCATGGTGTACATGTTGTAATCATCGGGCTACATCTCTCCCTAGAGCTTGATGACTATCAGATGCATAGTTGCAAAATGCAACGATTGTTGAGTTTCATTAAAAAATTTCTACACTTTGGGCTCAGCTGGCTTCTTAGCATCTTTTGTCTTTTGCTTCTGAATCCTAATAGACCATGCTTGCTTTATTTTATCAGCTTCTATCTTGAATTGTGCTAGTCACTTAACTAGCCCACCTATGAAAGGTGCATTAGGAGGAAGAGAAAAAGGGAATGAGAGTGTAGTGGTTCTAAGTGATTTCTTCCTTAGAAGATTGACTGTAAGTGGGGAGAATGAAGGAATCTACCAAAGTTCGGTCTGTGAACCAATGGAAGGACTCAAAGGAAGTGATGTCGATAATGGGGTCATGGAAAATTCCATTTATTGGGCTAACAAGGTCAGATTTGATGCAATATTAGCAATAGGAGTATCAATAGTGGTCACGGAGGCTAGGGGAAAAGTGAAAGCAGATGCATATTGAGCTAAGGTAAAGTGACAACAAATGCAAATTGAGCCTTGTCTACGAAAATTGGGAGAAACTTCTCATGACCATTGTGGCAGAAGCAGAAAAAGAATGGCCAAAACTTGAACTGATGGGCATTGTTGACACAATGGGAGGAACTAAAGATTGTGAAGCAAGAGAAGAGGGAGTGAAGATTACCTGCAGTATAGATTATTGCGGTCCTTGGCTCCTTGTGGACTCCTAGCTTACTTTGAGCTACTGGCTTGTTGTGGGCTCTTGCGAACCCTCTTCTTTAGTTGTGTTGGTTCACTGCCTTTTGTTGGGTGGCGATCCCTCCACCTCTACAATCTCCAACTATTGCTGAGTTATTCTTATAGTTCTTGCTATCCAGGTGCTTGTATGTGAGGCTCTTGATCGTGATATATTGTAATGCACATTTGAAGAAACCTTGCTAGGCTACTTCATCGCCTTTTCCTTATGTTGCACTAGGGCTTCCTCTACCTTATTTTCTTTCTCCTTTCCCTTTCTTATATAAGGTTTTGTGTCCTTTGGGTCGATACCTTCATCATCGCTTACATTGAAATTTGTATGCTCATTGTTCCACAGCTTATCAAATTGTTCATCCAACTCCAAGCTCTAATAAGGGGTAGCAGGGAGATTGATTTCCTAGCGATAAATCCAAAAATCCTTCATCCTTTCTTCCTTATAGTTTTCCTTTCTTGATAACTCATTGCGAAGGGCAACCCCTATTTGGTGCTTCTCATTATACTTTGTTGACCAGAAGTAGAACTTGAGCCATGGTGGCCTTTTATCGCCAATAGGAATATGAGCTAGGTCTACCAATAGATCATCTTCCTCCTTCATCAAACTCTGCCGCTTTTCCCAATAATCTCGAGGGTTATGGGTTACTTTGATGAATTCATTTCCCAAGTCATTAAAGGGGTGTAATACCTTTTTTTGTAGATCATCACCAACCCCAAATGAGCTAGCTTTTCTTCAAGCAGTTTATGCATCTGCTTTTATGCTATTACCACCCAACTGAAGGTTAGTGGGAATTTGAAAAATCCTCTTTTTCCCTTTCCTCCATAAAAGTTATGGTTAATAATGGACATCTATTGGAACATTTCTAGAGCCAATACCCTATCTGTGACACACTCTGGGAGTTGGAATGGCTCCCTAGTAAAGCCACACATGCAGATGAATGTGAAATCCCTCCCAAGAGACTAGTTGCATTTAGGAGTGAAACTTTGTATCCACTCCATCTGGTCGGCGAAAACCTAATAGAGATTGTCAAATGTTCTTACTTAAGTCTCACAAAATTGAAGTTAAGAAACAATCTGAAAATGCATAATAATCATGTGTTGAGGAAAGGATGGGATTCCATGCATTTTCTGGCCTTCTATATCCATTTTTAGTAGAAATAGATAGCAACATCATTTTATTGAAAAATTCAGGGTTCTGGTATAAAAACATACGAGCAAGTAAAGAAGGAAACCTAAACTTGCACTGATGTGATATTCCAAGATTTGGCTCATCATTTCATAATAGATGATTTCTATGAATTCATACTAGAACAAGGACCCTTGCCTACACAACTAAAAACCCAAACCTAGTTAAAATTTTTGTACCCATTTTTCTTCATCCATGCCACAAAAAAATACCATCATAGAGAGTGCATCCTCCATATCTTGTTTGAAGGTGTTGTGCGCACCTAGAATTTGTGGCGGTTTGTTACAATCTTGATGGGGCCTTTGCATTTCCACATTTTAGAAT